>PVKA01006251.1:57116-84886 GCA_004027165.1 Ctenomys sociabilis | reverse complement strand
AAAAAAAAAAAAAAAAAAAAAAAAAAAAAAGAACAGTATATCAACAGACTAGAACAAGAAAGGAGCCTAACTGTATTGGTGTGATATCTCTTGGCAGTTATCAGTCAGTAGAGAGATGAAGGAAGGCTTGGCCTGCTTTCCAGCTAGTGTAAGGTCTCAGCAGTTGTACCCCTAGGAAGGGGTAGTTGTTTGAGTGCTTCCATTGTCAGCTCCAGGGTCCTGGATGAATTTGATGAACGCAGAGCATCAGTATTATTCCTTGGAGCGGGCTTCATCCGGTTTTGCCTGGTCAGTTGCTGGGTTCTGGTCCGCACTGCACTCATTTTTGTGATTTATTAAATGCTTTATGTAAAGGATGTTTGCCACCAACCCCTTTTAAGCCTAGGTTAAGCAATTGGAGACTATTGTCAGTGAGCTAACAGTTATTTCTAATCCAGAACACTTATCATTCTTTGATCAAGGTGACATAGAGTTCCTTTCTGGCCCATTTGTCTCAAGATCAGAAGGGGGCCTCTTTGTTCCTGGTCAGAGAATGTGCCACTTTGAATGTACAGAAATAAACAGCTGGAGTTGTATTGTTTTTAGGGTTCAAGATCCCATCCAGAGGGAGAAGAGCTTAGTTTCCATTCTGGCTATTTAAAGTGTGAGCCTCTAGGTCCCAGTGAGAACATACCCTTTTAAGATAATAGTGTCTGAGGCAGGAGTGGTGGCAGTCACCTGGGCTGTGCACACCCATTCTCCCTTGGTCAGGTATTTCTGAAATTGGGTTCTTGCTATTATTTTATGTGCTGTGTTTTGACTTCCATGTTCAGATTTTGTTTTTATGCTTTATTATTTGATAAAGTAACTTTATAAGGGGAAGAACCTTTAGGGATCATCATGAGGAAAATAGTTGAATTTTATTTTTTGTGGTACTAGGGATTGAACCCATGACCTTTGCACCAAGCTACATCTCCAGCCTTTTTAAAAATTTTTTTTATTTTTAGACAGGATCTCTTGCAACTGAGTTGCCTATGCTGGCCTATGCTAGATTCAGATTGCTTCAGCCTCCCAGAGAGAGCTGGGTGGCACAGACGTGCCACCATGCCTAGCTGGAATATTCTGTGTGTGAGTCCAAGGTAGACTTGCTTGAGTTAGCCAGTGCTTCTTCCTGCTGCCTCTCAGCCTAGCAGGGTCCTTGCTGAGCTGCCTTTGGGGTCTGTTTCTCCTTCAGTTACCTGAGACGTAACTTCTGCCTTTTGTACTCCTCTAAGTTCTGACTTACTGTGGACAGTAAGCAAGGACTCGCACCAGTTTGCTTTTAAATTTGCAGGATAAAATTCTTTTTTCTTTTTTTTGGTGGGGGCGGTTTACTGGGGATTGATTTCAGGACCTTGCACTTGGCAGGCACGCGCTTATGCCACTGACCTATATCCCAGGCTCGTATAACACTCTTTTTGACATACAGAATCCTTCAGCTGTTTTGTTTTGAAATAGTCAAGACTGGCCTCAAATGTGGTGATCTTTGTGCCTCTGCCTTGAAGTGCTGGAATTTCAGGAGTGCCCATCATGCTGGCTAGTCTTGCTATTTTGTCTGTTTGAGTCACTTTCCTCATTGCTGGAACAAAAAGAACCAACACAATTTAAGGGAGGAAAGATCTATTTTGGCTCATACGTTTTAGAGGATTCAGTCTGTAGTTACCAGTGAAGAGGGCAGAGAAAAGGGAGGAACTGGGGAGAGCAATCCATCCACCCTTCTGTGTCATGTCCTCCCAGTGACTCTCCTCTGCCTGCTAGTACTACTAGCTATCTCCTCTACTCAGCTATCTGAGCTCATTAGTAGATGAACACTGATGAGTGTAATGGCCCCATGATCTAATAACCCTCCAGAAGCTGCACCTCCGGGGCACATTGAGATCTAGACTGTAGGGAACACAGCTAGATCTTTTTGCAAATGGGAAGGAGACACCAAGAGATGGGATAGGATGGGGATATAAGAAAAACTATGTGTTACATAGTATAACACCCCATAATGAATGTAATTATGTACTGCAAACATGTACTAACTGCATTGTCCATGCTGGCCTGGCCTCAAACTTTTAGGCTTATGGGATCTTTCTGCCTCTGCCTCCTGAGTAGCTAGGACTATAGGCACATGCCATAGCACAGGGCTTTTTGTTGAATTCTCTCTGCTGTGATTTATTTATCTCTGTATTTCATTTTTTAGGGCTGGGGAGATAGCTCGTAGAATAAGCACCTGCCTGGCAAGCGCAGGATCCTGAGTTCAATACCCAGTACTGCAAAAGCAAAACAACAAAATGTATTTCTATATTTCATTTTTTAAAATTTATTTTATTTTTTTTTTAAATATGATACAGGGTCTTGCTATGCAGTTTTAGATTGGTAGTGATCCTTCTATCTCAGCCTCCCCAGTGCTGTGATTACAGGTGTGCGCCACCACACCTGGGGTTCCAGGGCTGGCATGGCATGTGTGAACTTGTGTCATTACAAGGCAGGTGCTTAGACTACTGAGCTTCACCCCAACCCTTTATCTCTATATTTCTAAATAAAATGCTTATATTGTCTTTTTCTAAAGATACCAGCTTCATAGTTATATGTTTCCTGTTCGAGTGATTGAGAGCTAGATCTTATAATCCCTCTTTCCCATATCCTCCATCATATTTATATGTAAAATTTGGCTAAATTAATATTATTCATATTATGTTTGGGATAAAAATACTGGGGAAATATATTTCAATTACTTTTTCTTTGTTTCTCATAAACTGCCTGTTTTCGAAATTCATGTTATTTTCTTTGTGTCTGTTTTCTGTTTCTCTTTTTTTGTGGCACAGGGGAATTGATCTTTGGCACTGACCTGGAGTAGGGTCTTGCTAAATTGCCCAAGCTAGAATCACACTTGTGAGTTGTGTCTCAGAGTAATGAGGTTACAGATGAGCCCCACTGTACTTTTTTTTTTTTTTTTTTGTATTTTTTTAGGGAAAGGTCTACAGCTGTTTAGGGTCTCACTCTAGGTGGGACTTACAGTGATCCACTTGTTCACAGCCTCCCAAGAGCTGGGATTATAGGCCAGCGCCACCATGCCCAGTCACTGCTTTCTCAGTGGCTCCTGGGGGCAGGGCCGGCACAGCAGGCTTGGGGATCAAACCCTTGGCCCCTGTGCCTGCTTGCTGGCACTTTAATCCGCTGAGCTATTTGGCCGGCCCCCCTATTGTACTTATTTTTTTTATTTGACCTTTTTAATTGAAGTATAAGCCAGGTGTGATGGCACATGCCTGTAACTGCAGGATTTGAGAGATTTAAGGCATCAAAATTATGAGTTCAATCAGCCTGAGCTATAGCAAGATTCTGTTTTTAGATATTAAAAAAAGGGGGGGCTTATTGGAATAAGTGCTTCCCTGGCAAGCGCAAGGGCCTGAGTTTAATCCCCAGTTCTGAAAAAATAAAAAGTCTTGCTGGCCCCATCCCTGGGGCACACAGAGATGGAGATTGAAACTGGGCCTGGGGGCTGTGCCTTTAATCCCAGCACTTGGGAGGCTGTATACAGGAGGATAACTACAGCCTGATATACGCAGCAAGACCCTGTAGGCCCTGTTGTAATTACAAAAAAATAAGAAACCTAAAACAAAACAAGCTCTATTGATTTGTAGTATTTTAGAGTTATTCTAAAGTCTGTTTTGTTCCTTCTATTTCTGCTTTTGGGATATTTTTCCCTTCATCTCTTGAGATTTGAAATTTACTAGTGATGTGCCTTTATTGATTGTATAGGGCCCCTCTAAGTCTTTCCAATTTGAGGGTCAACCCAATTTTTATTTTTATTTTATTTAATTAATTAATTAATTTATTTGTCTTTCTTGAGACAGGGTCTCACTATGCAGTTCAGGCTGGCTTTAAGCTCACTTTGTAGCTCAGGCTGGTCTCAAACTCACAACAATCCTCCTGCCTCAGCCTCCCCAGTGCTGGGATTACAGGCCTGTGCCACCACGCCCGGCTTTCAACCCAATTTTTAAATCCTGGAAAATTTTTCCCTTTGGTATTTGTCTGATATTTTTCGTTGTTCTTTTATTAGATTTCCTAAACCTAGATGCTTGGATCTCCTGGATTCAGGGCTTAATTTTCTGTCCTTTTCTGTTTTCTCTGCTTTACCTCCTGCAGTGTATCCTTGATTTTTTGTTGGTGGTGTTGGGAGAGAAACTGTGAATTGAACCCAAGGCCTCATGCATGTTAAGCAAGTGGACTAATGCTGAGTTGTTACATCCCCACCCCTATCTTTGACTCTTATGTTGTTTTTAAATCTTCATAGTGTTTTAAATTTCCATAGGTTGGGCATGGTAGTGCATGCTTATAATCCCAGCACTCGGGAGGCTGAGAATTGTTGTGTGTTTGAGGTCAGCCTGAGCTACAAATTGAGCTCAAGGCCAGGCTGAACTCCATAGTGAGACTCTCTCAAAAAGACAAAATCCTCAAATTTTCCAAGTCTGTTTTCTCTTATGGTTGGTATAGTTTGTTATGGGTTTGGCTTTCTGTTCATGTTTAAGAATGAGGCACTTAGAAAACCAAAGCATGTGAAGGTTCTGAGAATAGAGTTTCTCTAGAGAATTCTGCTTGAGGGCTGATGAAGGTTGGGGAAGGATGGTGTAGTTTTTGCTGTACTCTTGTGTCTGTCCTTAAGGTGTCTACTTCATATTTTCTAAAAACTGAACATTTTACTTCTTACCAAAGGAGTAGGGAAGGGAAAGTTTGGTCTGAGGATTTTAAGTGTTCTGATCATGGACTTTGTGCCTTTGCTTTATTCCTATAGTTTCTGGTACTTCCAGATTCTGAGGCCTGCTTAGGGGTTCTGGGGGCTTGTAGGCTGATGTTCCTCTTTCCCACTTTATTTTGTAACTTTTTAAAAGTGCTAATTTTATTAGTACATGTTTGAGATACATCATGATTACATTTATAATGGGGTATTGGTACATGTGCATACACATCTTAATACTTTCTTTTTTGGGGGTATTTAGCCTGCTTATTATTTTTTATTATTAATATTTTCTTCTGCCAATAACTATCCCTCCATGAGCATTCTACTTTCCAAGGTTTCATTAAAAACCATTGTTCCGTGTGTTCCCCTTATTTTCTTTGACCTTAAAGGAATATATAATTTTAGTTATTACCATTTTACAAGAAAAGGTCAGGATGTTTGGTCAGTTATCCATATTAAAGACTCTCCCTTTGAAAATCCTAATAGAGCTGGTTGGTCTGTTAATCCCAGCTGTTTAGGAGGATGAAGCAGTGGGATTTTTGAATTAAAGAAATCCAAATAGGAACCCACTTACTCTATAATTGATCACAAATTTAGGCCAAAGGCTAGGCTCCAGGGATGTAGTAATGTTGGTGACATAGTAATAGTGTGTAGGAGTTAATACTATGCTGCTTGCTGCCGGTGTGACCAGAGTGGAATCGGAGTGCTGGCAGGAACATGCCTGCCTCCTATGGTCGTCGCACTCGATACTGGTGCTTGCAGTATCAGAGGGTTTGGGAAGGGGGGAAAAAGCATCTGGGAACCCTTGGCAGAAGAGCTAGCTATCAGAAAAACCCAAAACACAAGACAAAACAAAAAAACTGTCTTGACCGAGGTTGGACTTGAAGGCTGCATACAGAAAGGACTGTCACCTGCCTTCTGAAGCCCAGGAGTATGCCCAAACTCTCTTGAGGGTTCAAGTCACTAATATCTATATCCTCAAACACTTAAATTTGGACAGATAACTTAGTAATTCTAATTTTATTCATTATTGAATTGGGTATTGAATTTAGTGCCTTGCACATACTGAGTGAACTCTACTACTGAGCTGTTATATCTCCAATCCCACTAAATGTCATTTTAAATGACTAATTGTCATATGGTTCATTATTTACTTAATGATTTATGTTGATATGTCCCTAGTATTTATTATACTGTGGTATTTGTATACATAGATTTTAGTTTGCATTTCTCCTATAAGAATCTGAGTTTCTTTCATGCATTACCCATGCCAGATTTAACAAGAATATCAGATAAACTCCCAGCAGAATGTTTGAAAATTGTGCATTTTTCTTTTTGGTACTGCAGATTGAAGTCAGGACCTTATGCTTGCCAGGCAGGTGCTTCCACCACTGAGCTATCTCCCCAGCCTGCTGCACTTTTTTTTTTTTTTAACTTTTAGAATAGAGTCTACAGTTTGTACAGGGTCTTACTGCGTAGATTGGACTCGTAGTGATCCTTTTTTTTCAGTCTCCCAAGTGCTGGGATTATGGGCAGGTGCATACCACCACATCCAGTCTCATTCTCCAGCTCAGCATGCCCTGGGGGCAAGACCAACACAGCAGGCCAGGGGATCGAACTCTTGGCCCCTCCTTCTGCCTAAGCAGACACTTTAATCCATGGAGTTATCTGGCCATCCCCAAATTTTAATTATTTTTTTATTTTTGGCAGAACCAGGGATTGAACTCAGGCCCTTGCACTTGTCAGGGAAGTGCTTATTCCACTGAGCCATTTCCCTGACCCCAGCCCCACATATTAAAAAAAGCTTTTTTTTTTTTTGAGACCTGGTCTTGCTTTGTGTTTCAGGCTGGGCTTGAATTATAGCCCATGCTGGCCTGCAACTCACAGTAGTTTTTCTGACTCAGCTGCCCGAGTATTGGGATTACAGATGTGCATTACCATGCTGATTTAAACCTTATAGCATCTGGTATTTCATGGGCAGTCTCCCATCCAAATAACTATTCAGCTCTGCATAGGTTTCAAAATCAGGCATGTTCAGGGTGGTATGGCCATGGATTCCCAGGTGGAGACTTCCAGCATGTTTTCAGGAGTATATGCCCTCATCCCACCAGCCTTTTGGGGGAGGCATTATGAAAAAGGCAGAGATTTGGAGAGCCATCCCAATCCTTCCTGGGTGGGCATATCCTGTGAGATGACATTTCTGTGGATATTGGTATTCTCTGGGGTAAGTGGCTGTACTGGGGATTGAATCCAGCAACGCTACATCCCCAGCCCTTTATTTTTAAAATGTTTTGGTACTAGAACTGGAACTCATGACCTTAAGCTTGCCTGACAGGTGCTGTGCCTCCCACATACCACCCCCTTGGTCATCTTTGTGTGTGTATGTGGGTTTTAGGTTTTTTTTTTTTTTTTTCTTCTTTTTTTTGTATTTCAGGACAGGGTTTACAGGGTCTACAGGTTCTCACTTTGTAGATCAGACTTGTAGTGGTCCTCATGTTTACAGCCTCCCAAGTGCTGGGGATTACAGCTCTGCCACCGTGTCCAGTCTCATTCTCTGGCTCAGCACATCTTGGGGGCAAGGCTGGCATGGCAGGCCAGGGAATCAAACTCCGGCCCCTGCATCTGCCTAAGCAAGTAGGTGCTTTAATCTGCTATTTGGCTGGCCCTCCACAGTCCTTTTTGAGATAAGACTAAGCTGCTCATGGGCTATAAAGAGTTCTTGTCTCAGCCTTTAGAGGGGCCAGGAATATATGGTGTCACTATACCTGACTGGATGATGGTACTTGTGACCCCAGGTAAAGCTTGTGGCTGAGTTGCCTATCCATCCTCTATCCAGTGACCTGTTGACAGTCTTGACTTGGTTGCTGAACATGTTGTGGGTCAGATAGTTAAGTAGAAACAGAATGGGCTTGAAGAGCCAGGCATGGTGGTGCATGCCTGTAATCCCAGCACTTGGGAGGCTGAGGCAGGAGGATTGTTGTGAGTTTGAGACCAGCTACTGCATAGTAATACCCTGTCTCAAAAAGACAAAAAAAAAAAAAAAAAAAAAAAAAAAAAAAAAAAAAAAGGGCTTGAAGGCCTGTAGTCTTTCTGTGTTCCCTTAGTAGATTTTGAAAAGACCAAGTGGTTATAGCAATGTCATTTTGATCTTGCTTCTAAAATTGGGCTCCCACACTTGGGAGGCTAAGGCAGGAGGATCATTCGGAGTTCAAAACCAGCCTGGGCTACAAAGTGACCTCAAGGCCAGCCTGAACTGCATTGCGAGACTCAGTACCAAAAAGACAAAAACCCCCACAAAAAACAAAACAGGGCTCCCTATTATCTAAAGCACCCCAAAATTTAAAAAAGAAAAGAAATTGAGCATTTTGTTACTTGGGAGCCAAACCAAGTTATACAGATTATGACTTTGGTCCTTTGCTTTGGGAATGAGCTGCCTCTTTGCAGTGGGGTTGTACACAAGCCAGGTGAGGGTTAGTAAAGACAGGTGGCAGGGAGCACACTGGCTGTAGCCTGCTCAGTAGACTGACAGGGCTATGGAGCCCTCATTTCAGTCCTTTGGCAGGCTGTGGCTACTACTTCCTCTCTTCTCTTGCCTCTGTAGGACAGACAGCTTTAGCAGGAAATGAAGGACGTATATGATGCGGGGCAAAGGTGAGGGCCCTTTTAAAACCCTGACTCACTGAGCTGTCCATGCATGAGAATAGTACTCATGGGCTCTGCCCAGTGATAGATTTTTTACTAGTCAGCTCCAGATTTGGACTATTTAACTGAATGATTCCTTCAGACCATTTCTGACAGTGCCCTAGATAGGAACAGTGAATGGAAACGTAGCAAAGAAATCACTGCTACCTTAAACATCAGTCCTATAGGTAGCCCTAGAACTTCTCAAGACCAGCAGATTGGGACATAGCAGGGTATGTAACTGTTGTGTGCTCTTCTTTTGTAGGGTGGGACAAAATATTTCTCTCCCTTTGCTGGTACCCTTTAGCTCTGTTCATACCTGTCTGACCTGCAACTTGCCTCTTTCTCTAAAGTACTGTTTGACTGGGAGCTTGAAATGGAAAGTTCTTGCTTAGGTGATGAGTGATGTTTTCTGCAGTCCAAGTCTTTTTTCTTTTTGATGTGATCCTCTTGTTTCTCCACCACCAGGTCCTCCCTCCGAGTTTCTCAATGTCACAAGTGCCCAACATACCAAGCTGTCCACAGGCCTATTCTGAACTGCAAACACTGTCCCCCAGTGAGCGGCAGTGTGTGGAGACAGTGGTCAGCATGGGCTATTCATATGAATGTGTCCTGAGAGCCATGAAGAAGAAAGGAGAGAATATTGAGCAGGTGAGAGGTTGACCTGCAGGGGTAGGGTAAGCCAGAAGAGCATTGTGACCTCTGGAGCTAGAGTGGTGACTTGCCTCTGGCCTGCAGTCCTGCAGACATGTAGCAGCCTCCTTTCCTATGGGTTTGTGTGGACTCTGGGTGCCATATCAGAGAAACTAGTAACTGCCAGCAGCACTTCTGTGGAATCTGCTTTGGGACCTTAGCTGAGGGAAAAGCATGGAACAGAGATGGCAAATGTTTTAGGGCTCTCAGTGATAACAGCCAGCTGGGCTGTGTGCCACAGGTTTGCCCCCACTGGCCTAGAAAGTAGTGGAGCTCTTAGGCTGTCATCCAAATAATCCCTTCCTCCATTGCCCTTCCAGAGAGGCCAAAACTGGGTGTATGATCAAATGTTGATCTTTTCATAGAGGTCTGTATTTAGGGGACATTCTTACCTGCACTGTTGCTTAGCACCCTGTCCTGCCAGGTTGTGGAGTTGATATTGGGGGAATTGTGTCAGTCCTTTGGAAGGGTGTGCCTGCCTGTTTAGCATGTAGTCACTGGGGCTGTGCTGGGCTGGGCAAAGTTGAGGGTGTGATGGCTCAGCGTAGTTGGGGGTTGGGTAGCAGGCTTCACATTTAACTAGTTAAAGACTCTAGGAAAACACAGAGGTGTGGCAATAGATGTTCCCTTTTTTCTTAGATTCTTGACTATCTCTTTGCACATGGACAGCTTTGTGAAAAGGGCTTCGATCCTCTTTTAGTGGAAGAGGCTCTGGAAATGCATCAGTGTTCAGAAGAAAAGGTGAGAGCCTTGTTTCTTGGGAGTCTTCTAGAAATAGTTGTGGTTTGCATGCCTCACAACCCCCTTCCCTTGCCAGTGACTATAGGCAAAAGCAGGTGAAATGCAAAATCTCCCAAATACTCAGCAGATTGAGGCCTACATTTGTCTTGGATAAAACACTGGGTTAAAGATTGTAATATCGTTAAAATTTGATTTGGGAAAAAGCCCAAATTTCTGTTGACTTAGGTCATTGCTACTTTCTTTGCCTACTTCCCAGAAAGTAGCCATTTTGAGGTTTATTATTTTGCCATGGTGGGAGTATGGATATGGCTAGTGGGACTTAGACAGGTCAGCAAGAATGGGTTAGAGTAGGGCATGCCTCCTAAAGGATTGTGGGCTGGGCATCAGAGTTACCTCTTGGATTCCTTTACCCTGACTCCCTCTCCACATTCAAGCTGTGCTGTGTGGCTAGAGCCTTAATTTGTATTTTCCTCTGTCCTTTAGATGATGGAGTTTCTTCAGTTAATGAGCAAATTTAAGGAAATGGGCTTTGAACTGAAAGACATTAAGGAAGCCTTGCTATTACACAACAATGACCAGGACAATGCTTTGGAAGACCTCATGGCTCGGGCTGGAGCCAGCTGAGACCGGGCCCTGCCTCGGCCCTGCCACGGAACCACCACCCCCAGGAGGCCCTGGAGAGCCCACCTGTGGGGAAAGAGAAGGGGCACACTTCTGGATTTTCTTTTGGGGGTTAGGTCAGATGTGAAGATGTGCTTGCCAAGTCTCTATGAGCCTAGGTCTTGAGCTGGACAAACTGGGGAAGATTTGGGCATGTGCGTGCCCCTGATTGGTCCTTGCTCCTTCCATATTAAATTTATTTGTATTTTGAGAAGTGTCCTTCCCACTGTGGCCCTCCAGATAGACTAAGTGGGTCTTTCTGGGGTCTCTGCGACCTCAGCCAGAACCTGGCTTTGGCTACCAAGAAGGACGGAGAAGAAAAGGGAGGGGCAGATTCAGTGCTGCTTTGGGGCTAGAAGCTGCCCCTTCTGCCTGCACTGGTGCACTTAGGTCCCAGTGCAAGTGAAAGGTTCTTCCAGGGGTCTGTTCATCCTAACCTTTTAACAAAGTCTTAGTGTTAACACTGGTTCTGCAATGTCTATGAGGTACAGAGAATGCACTTTTCCCAAGGGGCTGAGTTTGCCTCTTCTGCCAGGCAGTCACCATGCTTTCTTGTTCAGCCTGTTTCTTTCACCGTGGTTTTGACCATAATCTTTTGCTGCCCAAGGGCTTCAAAGCCCCTGCTTTAGGAACCCATTGCCAGTCTGAGTAATCATTGGCCCCTTCCCAGCACAACTGAATGGGTGAGAAAGCAGGCTACGCCTTGGCCACCCAGCACTAACACCCCCACGGTTCTCTGAACAGTCTCCTCCAGCCCTGCTTTAGGATGACACAACACGAGTAACACACCTAGGCATAGAAATCAGTTTCTTTGGTTTGTTTTATATTATGTTGTATATCATTAAAGACTTAAATACATAGAATATACAGTCTTCATGAATCTAAAATAATTTGCTAATAACTATTTTGATTCTTCAGAGAGAACTAATAAAAATCTAAAAGTTATATCCTGCTGTGGTATCTTCATTATCAAGAGGTATTTTACTGAGGATGGTGGATGGACAGGTGGGTGGGAAAGGGTTTTCCCGAGGGGGTCTGTTTTCTGTCACTTCAGTACTTCTTTCCAACTCATAGCTTATGGGACCCAAGAGCTGGCCCTCTACTCTGCTGTGGCTTTTTGGTTTGCAAAGGCAGGTCCAAACAAGGATCTGTTTAAACCTGACTTAGCTGTAATATATCCAGGCCAAGGACATATGCCTTCCTTCCAGGATAACTGTGAAGGTAGGATAGGCTGGGTTTTTAGGGGAGTCACATAGGAAATGAGAAAATCCTCTTTCCTGTGAGCAGTACCAGGCACTTTTATTCCCTATGCCATAGGGAGGACTGGATTTAGGTGCTTCCTCAAATTGCAGTGGTGCTGTTGTATCTGACAATACATCCCTGAAATTTCTTGCCTTCATACTCGTCATTAGCCCTGGGGCTTTGATTGGGAAGGGGTCTCTGGTGTTTAGTGATCCAAGTGCAGAGGAGCTGCGTGGCCAGACAATGGAAGCAGGGTGCCCTCTGGTGGTCAAATTGAGCACCATCTGAAATAGTTGCAGTTTCAAAAACTAGTGAACCCTTCTTGATTATATTCTTAAAATTTTAAGTTCTTTACTTGAAAGAGATGAATGTTCCCAAAGTGGGCTTCAAGGTCTGATACAGGAATTGCAGGGTGACTTAGGGAAGCCTCTGAAAGTGATGGGACACCTAGAAACTGCCTGTTTTAAGCATTCTGCTAAAAACAGCATTTAGATGAATGCATCTGTCCGAATTTGATGTCAGAGGCTTGGGAATGGGACAGTGGCCAGCAAAGGTGTCCTAGGAGATAAGCTCAGGAGGTGGACTTGCCTGAGGTCCTCCAGTCTTAGTTATACCATAAAGGGAGTAGGAAGTGAGTCAGACAGGAGCCAGGCCTACCACAGAAGCAAAAGGGGTAGCAGGTGCTCTACCACTTCAGCAAAAGAACACAAGAAAAAGTGATATCCTGTTCTGCTTCAAAATTGGATTGCAGGAAGGGAGGGGGCTACAAAGGCTGCCCCACATTTGCTGTTAAAGATACATGAAGTGAAGGTTCATTCATGTTAAATTTTTAAAAAGATCTTTGAGGGCAGAGGGGGTACAGCTCAATCTACTGATGCCCTGCTAGCACCCATGTTTTATTTTGGGGTCAGTGTATTGTGTGAATTCTCTAAAGCCTGTTGTCTTCCCCAGTTTGTGACTTTCTTAAATTTTTGGGGCAGGGCCTTGCCAGGTGATTCAGGATGGCCTTGAACTCACCATATAGCTTAGGCTGGCCTCAAAAAAGGCAATCCTCCTGCCTCAGCCTCCCAAGTGCTAGGTTACAGGTGTGTGCCATCATGCCTAGCTCTGTGACATCTGAACTGTAGGTTACTACCTCATTCTCTAATCCTAAAATTAGGAACATCTATGAATTCCTAGCCCTAAATGTGTTCCCACAGACATGCGGTCAATAAAGCAGATGCTCTTTGACCTCCAAACGAAAGGTGATTTGGCCCTTCTTTTCTTACACGAGTTCCTGAGCTTTGAACAGGAGGGACAAAGGTCTGGTCCCACGGGGACAAGGGCTGTAGGGAGCAGATTCCAGTGTGTGCAGGGAAGAACTGGACAAGGCTTGCTAAGCCTGAGAGCCCTGCACAAGCCTCTCCTATACAGTCTCCACCACTTGCAGTAAGACCTTTTTCTGACAGCACTTCTCAGGGCCTTTGGTAGGTGAGGTACAGGTGCAACTGGCTCCTTAGACTCTGGATGCACTTGGATTTGAGAACCATGATTTCATCCAGCTGGGTCACAAAGTCTTCAAAGTCCTGAGGAAGGAAACAAAGTACAGGTGGAACTTTCGCTGTCCTCTGCCAGATCATCTTTTCCAGTCCCTCCACTAGAGGAAAGTTTCAGAACCCAGGAACCATCTGCCTGCTGTTGGAAAACAAAGTTGCTTAGGTAGGGGGAGGGCCTACTTCTCCGCCTTCAGGACATTTTACAAGTAGAGAGGATTTAGGTAGAAATGAAATGCCTTCAGCTCCATCCCCTAGCAAACCAGTGGGTTACTGTTACAGTCCTGGGGAGGAGCCCCAAAAAGCCACAGGAAGGCAGGGTGCATACAGCCTGGACATAGGCTATTGGCAGTAGAGCACCATCTCCCAGCTGTACCTCCAAGTTATCTCAGGAGCAGCAAGAGGAGACACAAGGCCTTAATGTGTGTCACAGCAGAACTTCAATGACATATACATTGCACACATACATCAATGGCATCAAACCTAACAAGGACCAATTCCCAACAGCCCCAGTCTAGTGATGACTACTTACATTAGAAGCCAGCTGGCTCACCAGTTTCTCTTCCTTGAAGCCCAGTTCAGCCATTTCATCCAGTTGTTCCTGGTGTGCATGGATGACCACCTGCCTGAGAACGCCAGAGAGGAAACTGTGACCCTCTTCAGGCACAGCTTTCTTTTTTTTTTTTTTTTTTTTTGTCTTTTTGAGACAGGGTCTCACTATACAGTTCAGGCTGGCCTTAAGCTCACTTTGTAGCTCAGGCTGGTCTCGAACTCACAACAATCCTCCTGCCTCAGCCTCCCGAGTGCTGGGATTACAGGCATGCACCACCACGCCCGGCTCCAGGCACAGCTTTCTGCAATTGAGACTTGCTCCCAGTCTGAGAGCTGCCTCTCCCCAAAGTGGCCAAGGATTTGACCAATGTTGGCTCACCCCTCCCCTCCTTCACTGTTTTCTTGGCACTAGTTAAGGGAAACAGGACCTTTTCAAGCTATCCCCGCTGCAGCTATGGTGGTGGACAGAACTGACTGTACCTCCTCCATGAGCACTGCCAGTTTCCCACAGGTTTGCCTTGAGGAAAGTTGTCAAGGCTGTGACTACTGCAGATACCAGGTACACTCTCATTTCCATTTCCTGTGGAAGTCCCAGGACCCAACACGGGATATGAGCTAGAAGCTGAAGGGTCTGCTCTTTGTCAGACTGTAATGATGGGCACACAGTGGAGCAGTGACTGTCTATTTGGTGAGCAAGCTGCTTACTAGGCCCTGCTTCATGGCCTTCTCTTTATGGCAGAATATTAAACTGGGTAGAGTGGGGATGCTAAAGGGGCTCATCTTTTTTATGAAGCAAGGTTTGGTAAATTGCTAAAATGCTCAGGCTGGACTTTAACCTGGTGATTGTCTGGCCTCAGCCTCCAAGAATGCTGGGATTATAGGTATGCAGTGCAATGGCTGGCTGCACAGCTCACATCATAGGGAGAAAAGTCCAACTTACTGTGCTTGCTCCAAGGTTGGCTGAGTCAGTGTCCCTGAAGTCCTGGCAGAGCAGCTGGGAATCAGGCAAGAGTCTGGTGATACCAAGCAACTTGAAACTGGCCTGAGCTTGAGCCATGTGACATCCTCATGGTTGCAAGGCAACTTGACAGGTTCTGTGGGTAAACTGAGCTCCTGCCAACTGAGCCCCCTAGGATATTTTCTATGCTGGCCCCAGGGCTGATCAGCCACATCACAACTTCCTGTTTGCTGGGCAAAGGTAGATTCAGAATGGTGTATCTCAGTTTGTGTGGCAGAGGAGGGCTTTCCAGGGAAACTCCACCAGCCATCTAGCCCCATCTCTTTAGCATCGGCACCATACTTCTCATTGCCTACAAGTTCTTGGGAGAAGAGCTCAGACTCCCTGCTCTGGCAGGGCTGTCTCTGGTCAGTTTCCCTACTGGGCAGCTTATCAGTTGGCTCACGACGAATGGGTGATGGGGACAAAGCTGGAAGGTCACCTCCAGGCTTGTTGTCAGGGGGAGAGGAGGAGAGCCACAGGTGCCCATTAGCTGAAGACCCTGGCAAGGCTGCCTCTTGGTGGTCAGGTGATACTGTGTGGCCCACAGCTGGCACTCCTGAGCTCTCTGCCATGAGACTGTGCACAGCTCTGTCCTGGGCCAGCTGCTCCAGAGCACAGCCATCATCACTTGGATTCTCTAGGAGGGATATGGTGAGGGGAGCCATGCATCCGGAAGCATATTCAGAGCATAGACCTAACTGCCCTCTAGAGTCGTTTCCTTGGAAAGGATTATTCTTTGCTGCTGTTCTGGTTACCTGGGTTGGGCTCTTTGAGCTGACTTCTCTCAGTTGTGTGGTATCTGTGTCTCTCTGGTTTGGGGATCCAAGAACTGCAATGTGTGATTGAGATAAAGAGGAACCATCTTCCACGGATGGCAAACTGCCCTCCGGCTCTCTAGGAGCCTCACTTCTGCAGGTGTCCTGTCTGAGGTCTGTGGCTGGACCATCACTTCTTTTCTGGGTATATACAAAATTGACCTGTGAGCAGGGAGGCTTCTCTGCCAGGGTGTCTCTGGGAGCCACCTCTGAGGAGGTACAGTCCTCTACTTGGCTCCAGTCTAAGTGTAGCTTACTTGGGCTGTGGCCATGACTGAATGTTGATCTCCTGTGGCCTAGTGGGTCCCTGGGGTACACCCAGCTTTCAGCTAGAGTCTTCTCATTTCCATCTGTCCTGGAGCTAAAACACAGACTCTGGTGCCTTTCTGCCACTTGCTCTTCTGGACTCTGTTCTCCCTTCTGATGAAGGAAGAAAGAGCTTGCGCTCTTCTCCAGGGTGCTTCTCTGCTTTGTAGTCCTTTGGCTGGAGATGTGTGAAAAAGAGTCTTCGCTGAAGTCACTGTCATCAAGGTCCTCAGCCTGAGTGCCATCCTGGCTCTCAGAGTAAGCATGGAAAGGAGGAGCCTCATTCTGAAGCGGGCCATCTGGGGTCCTATACTGGCATAAGAACTTTTCCAGTGGTTGGTATTTTAACTTCTGTTGGAGGAGAGGTGGCTGCTGGAAATGCTGGTGATAGAAACGCAAATGCTCCTCCCTTTCCTTCTGATGTGCTGGAATATGTGTCCAAGTTTCAGCTGCTGGCCTGGTAGGTAAGCCTGCCTTGCTGCCCCGACTGCCTTCTGTTAAGCAGCGGCTGCTGCCAGAGAAGAGCTCAAGACGAGCTACAAGCTGCTTCTGTACTGGCTGCACGGTCTGTACCTTCTTGCACTTTGGGGGCAGCTTACCATGTGGTGTGCCTTCTCCTGGGCCCGAGACCCTGCGCCCCCAAGCAAGTGCAGTCTTGTTGACAATTTGACTTTTCTCAAAGTACAATGGTACCGATTCTTCTGCTCTTTTGGTCAAATGTCCAGAGCGCATGGTTTCCTTGACAGGGCTAGTCTGCATGGCCCACTCTTGAGGAAGACTCCCTCTGGAGCTGCCCCTTTTACCGGGGATTTTAGGTACAGAAGCACAAGGAATGTTGGGTGGGTGGCTAGCCAGAGGTTGGGACTTTCCCTTTGTGGAGCCAGGTGTCACTGTGACTGCCTGCTGAAACCCCAGTTTGACTTTTTTTGGGGAAGACTTGTCCCCTGGCAGGGCTACAGGAGAGCTCTGAACCCTCTTTGGAGAGGCATTCCCAGATACCCGATTTCGACTGGTAGCTGAAGTGCAGCACTTAATGCCTTTCTTTAGCTCTTTGACCCTGTAAATAACCATTGAATATTAAATGTATATTCTTGTACATTTTGTAATCCTTGTTCTATAGCTTTCAGGGAAACAAAAAAACCAGCAAAAACATTACAAGGATTGGGAGGTTTTATGAGAGAGAAAGTAAGAACAAAAGAGTATATTCTATTTTAGTATGAACTATTCCTCTGTACTCAAATTTGAAAAAAACAGTAACTTCTCTGAGGATATAATCATACAGCCAACATTCATAAATAGTTCTAGAAATTACCACAGCTTCATGTAGGGCAAAATGGGGCCACAAGTCTTATGATTGTACTATGTTCATGTAGGGCCTGTTCTATGCTTCCTGAGGATGAACCAACTCAGAAGTTAATTTTTACCACTCACTGCAATTTGACAAAGGCCTCTCTCCTACAAATTACCCTGATTAGGCTCTTCTGGGAAGACAAGTTTCCTTCAACCTGCCAGGTATTTTAGGAAACCAAACCTTCAGGAACAAGGATTGTGCAGATTCTATTAAGTGAAAAATGACTTGTGTATTCCTAGGCTTTCTCAACCTTTACACAAGTGACTTTTTGCACCAGGTAGTTCTTCCTTGTAGGGGACTATGCGGTGTACTGTAGGCTGTTTAGCAGCATCCTTGGTCTCTACTCACTAGACATCAGTAGCACCTCTCCCTGTCAAGACAGTTGATATATTAGCAAGTGTAGGAGATACATGTGGACACAACATAGAGGATGTCTGCAGATGCCAAAGTCAGCTCACAGAGGCCTGACCAGGCAGTCAAGAGGTCTCTGCCACTCTCGCAAAAGCAAGATTGACAAAAAGCAAGATTCTTAAAATCACTATCTGCTCTAAGAAGGTTGTGTAGTTCAACATCAGGTGCATGTGTGTGTACGTGCATGCATACCCCCCCCCCCCACCACTCCTGCCATCCGGGAGACAACTTACCGGTCAGCATAGCGCAAGGTATTCAGAGTATGTTCCGTGGCTACATGGCTTGGTGAGATGTTCGCAATCATGCAAGTTCTGGCATTGCCAATGAAAGAGTCCTTCAGAACCTGTCCAAACCAGAAGGTAGGTCAACAAATGAAGTAAACTAACAAAGGGCACATTGGCTATTTTTTGTTGTTTGATTTTTTTTTTTTTTTGCCTTTTTGAGACAAGGTCTCACTATGCAGTTCAGGCTGGCCTTAAGCTCACTTTGTAGCTCAGGCTGGTCTCGAACTCACAACAATCCTCCTGCCTCAGCCTCCCGAGTGCTAGGATTACAGGCATGCGCCACCACACCCGGCTATTTTTTGTTGTTTGAGACAGGGTTTCACTACATAATTCAGGCTGGCCTCCAACTTTTGGAGGCCAGCAGAACACTGGGCCATAACAAGGACAACGCCCTCTGTATAAAAGAACAACTCAAAAAAAAAAAAAAAAGAATACAAGGACAAATAAACAGAAAAAGGTACTCCATTAATCAAAGAATTGTAAGCAAACCATTACAAAAGTAATATATATTTTTTTAATCCATAAGACTTTTAAGCCGGGCGTAGTGGTGCATGCCTGTAATCCCGGCACTTGGGAGGCTGAGACAGGAGGATTGTTGTGAGTTCGAGACCAGCCTGAGCTACAAAGTGAGCTTAAGGCCAGCCTGAACTGCACAGTGAGACCCTGTCTCAAAAAGACAAAAAAAAAAAAAAAAAAAAAAAAAAAAAAAAAAAAAAAAAAAGTTTTAAAAAGATTGAAGTTTCTCTGTCCTAGTGAAGGTCCAGGGAAATGGGCACTTCACTACACTGCTGTATCACATACCTGGCATAAGCTCTCAGAGGGCAGTGTGACAATATGTAACCAGAGATAAAGAATATGGACATTATTGGTTTGACAGTCACCCTTCTAGAATTTCTGTTACTTGAGGTGAAGCCCAAGGCTTTCACACCAAACTATATCCTCAACCCTGGCTTTCTGAGGCAGTCTCAAGGTGTAGTTCAGGATGGCCTTGAACTCCCTATGTTGCCCAGGCTGACCTTGAACTTGTAATGATCCTCCTGCCTCAGCCTCCTAAATGCTGGGATTCTAGGTATGCACAACCATGCCTGGCTTTTGACTTTATCCCAAGGAGATAATTGCTCATTTGATTAAAAGACAAAAGGATGTACAAGATATTAATTATAGTATTTATAATAAATTTATGCACAACCTAGAAGTCTATAAATCAAATAAACTAGCTATAAATCAAACACGTTATAACCATTAAAATGATTATGTACCTGAGAACATAGGAAAGACATTTAAAACAAATCTTTGAATGATAAAGCATAGGACTCCATGACTGTAAGTGGATCTGTATGTGCCAGAGATGCATACTAACCTGCCAGCAGTTACTGTTGGGGTGTGAAAGAATTTTACGACAACTTGAACTTTTTCTATATACTTGCACATACTGTTGGAATTACTGCTCTTTAATTAAACAGGAACACATTTTTCTGGGCATGGGAACTTATTTTGGAAATAATTAGGCCACTGTCAGAAGGAGGACTAACCACACCACCAAGGTTTCTGGGTCCCTTGTTTGAGAAGACACAATGGAACTCACAGATCACTAATTCTGACAATTATGGAGTGGCATTACTGTAGGTTTTACCTCAGGTAATATAAGTGTCTTCACAGATATGTGCACCTATGCAGACTACTCCCCAGGCTGCACTTTAATGGCTACTACAGATAATGATTTAATATGTACTGGTGTTTCCCAGACATTTTCAGGACAGACAGAAAAAAGGCCAGGTACGGTGGTGCACATCTATAGTCCCAGTACTTGGGAGGCTGAGGCAGCAAGATCACTGTAAGTCTGGGGCTAGCCTAGTCTACAGAGTGAATTCAAGACCAGTGTGAAGTGCACAGTGAGAACCTGTCTCAAAAAACCAAAAATAGAAAAATACAAAGGAGAAAAACAGAAGAAGTACCTATATTTTCATCACTCAGAATTATCAGTTAATACTTGCATCATTTTTCTAGGTTTCTCCTTCCTGTTTTTTGAGACAGGGACTCACTATGCAGTTCACACTGGCCTTGAGCTTGTAGCAATCCTCTTGCCTCAGCTCCCCAGTGCTAGAATTATAGGCATATACCACCATGAAGCTCTATTCCCTTTTTATGTATTTTTTGGTGGAACGGGGATTGAACTCAGGCCCTTGAGCTTGCCAGGTGACTGCTTATTTTACTGAGCCATCTCCCCAGGCCCTCCATTCCCTTTTTAAACTGTTTCCTTAAAATAGGAAGGGAGGGTGAAAGGGTAGGGAATTTTTTTTTTTTTTTTTTGCAGAACTGGGGATTTAACTCAGGCCCTTGCCCTTGCCAGGGAAGCATTTATTCTACTGAGCCACCTCCCCGGCCCATAATTTTGACACAAGTCTTGCTAAGTTGCCCAGGTGGAATTTGAATCTGTGATCCTTCTATCTTAACTTCCCTCTGTGCTGAGGTTGCAGGCATGCACTACTGGCCTTGCTGATAGAGTTTTGGGTTGTTTTGTTTTTTTAAGATGGGTTCTACTATGCTATCCATGCTGGTCTCAAATTTACAGAGTAACTGAACTATGGGGAGGTGCCACATGGCAATAAGGTTTCTTTACCTGGAAACAAATAGAAAAGTGGTGACCAGAAGAGCAGAGCTCCCTTGACTGAATGAACAAAGGAATGCAAGAAGGAAAACAAGTAAAACAGAACAATTCAAGGTTCACTTCTTTTTTTTAAAGGAGAGGTTTAATTTAGCTCACAAAGGCTCACAATTCACTTTACCTGAGTTAGTTTGCTCTGCCTGAAGGGAGTATGGGTGTGCTCCTGGTCTAGTGCTCGGATACATTCCTTAAGCTGCAAAGTGGGAGAATTGAATATCCATGTAAAGCAAGTAATAGATGCTACATCCACAGGAAACTTATTTTTCTTAAGTAAATCATACTCAGGAAACTCCCCAAAAGGAAGTCAAAATGCCCTAGATTTTCTGTTCACAAGTAAAACCAAGCAAACCAGAAAACACCATCCTGTTCTGCCAAGCTACAACCTTCCTATTTAGGCTATGACCTTGGTTTGCCCTGAACTGATATGAGGAACAGGACTTGAGTCTCAGAGTCCAAACACATGGCCTGCTTCCTTTCTTTCCCAACTATGGACATACTCAAGCAAAGAAAATATCTTAGCTTTTCCTCACCCTCCTACATAGACATCTACTGGTGTATACTCCAGTGTGGATTGAGGTCTAAATTCTCTTGAGCAGGGCAGGAGAAATTCTAAAGTCAGAGAGGCACTGAAAAATTACCTAAGTTCATTCCTTTTCTTCTTTTTTTGGTACCAGGAATTGAACTTGGGACCTTGTGCTTGCCAGGCAGGCAATTATGTCACTGAGTTATCTCCCCAGCCCTTTATCCCTTATTTTCAAAAGTAGGAAGTGTGGCCTAATGGCAAGGGCATGTCTTCTTAGTGAGAAGTGCTCACTGTCCATCAGCAGGGCTAGCAGGGCCTGGATGTGTGGCTCTTCAGGGGCAACTGCCCATCAGAAATAGTGGTGGGAGTGGGAAATGCAGGATGATGAGGGGAGCCCTGCTATATTCTGAGTCAGGCATCTAGACTAAAAGGCAGTAAATGAAAAGGAAAGGAGGGAAGAAAAGGATGCAATGTCTTGGAAGTAGTAGTGTTCCGGGTCATCCAAAATAGGAAATTAACCTTAATAGTTAGCTGTAGCTGTGCTTAGCACAGTCACAGGCCAATTGCTGCCCCACTTTTATTTTTTGGTGGAACCGGGGATTGAACTCAGGCCCTTGCGCTTGCCAGGGAAGCACTTATTCCATTGAGCCGTCTCCCTGACCCCTGCCCCACTTTTATCCAGGAAGGTACAACGTATAAATGGTACAAGGCAGTATTTTTCTTTATTAAAAATCAATCCCCCCCCCCCAAAAAAAAATCGACCCAATAGCACTAGGGAGATTCTCTAAAAGTGATGAACAGGTAACCAGCCTCTGCCCCTGAGTTATACTTGCCCCTTACATACAACACCCTGAGTGTGGCTATCAATACTGAGAAGTCCTTTTCAGCCCTGCTGAAATTAGAATTAGAATGGAATGGTCAACAAACACTAAGACAGAGGTAAGGAAAATATTCAAGAGAGAAACAAGCAGCTCCTTGGTACATCTCACAAAACTTTATTTTTATTGTTATTATTTTTTTTAAACAGAGCCTTGCTATATAGTTCAGGCTAGTCTTGAACTTACTATGGAGTCTAGTTTGACTTCAAGCTCATGGCCATCCTCTTGCCTCAGCTTCCCAATTGCTAGATTTATAGGCATACTCTACCATGCCTGGCCAAAGCATAAGTTTGGTTGTGCTTCAGAAGGTTTGTTCCCAGACTCTCTCCATACTATAGATAAAGTGAAGTCCCAAGGGCTATATGACTTCATAAATATAACGTTACAGGTTTCTCCCCAACTACCCCTCATTCCAAGGCATTGTATCTCTTCGTGTTGAGCTATACCCCCAGGCTTTATTTATTTTTAATTTCTGAGACAGAGTCTTACTAAGTCCTAAATTGCCCAGATTGGGCTTGAACTTAAAATTTTCCTGTCTTCACTTCTCATGGTGGTGGTGTGGTTACAGGTGTGTACCATGCCCAGCTATCCCCAGGTTTCATAGTTGATTTATGGACCAGACTTTAAGATATCAGGGCCAAACAATGTTAGTTAGATGGTGTAGATCCAATGGCCAGTACATTCAACTCACTTTGCCTGAGAATCCCAATCTAAAAGGTGAGAAAAAGAGAATTTATTGTTAGCTTATAGTAAATGCTAACAATATATTAGTTTCAGGGCTCCTTGGAGAAATGGTTGATGGCAAGTGAAATGACTGTTAATTATACATTTTATCTTACCCACTATACCCAAAGTATTACTTTGACATGTAATGAAAAAAATATCAATGAGATATCTGCACGCTTGTTTTTTTTTGGTGGAACCGGGGATTGAACTCAGGTCCTTGCACTTGCCAGGCAAGTACATGCTTCTTTTGGGCAATAAAGTCGTTAAAATCCAGAGTATGTTTATAGCACATCTTAAATCACATTAGCTATGCTGCATAGCACAGTACAGATTTAACCATTTTACAGGACATATGCAGGATAGAATAACATGTCAAACAAACAGGAGAAGGCACTTAGGGAGCCATGTCCAGAATGTGGAAAATCTTACAGGGCAAACAATCCATTTGTTAAAGAAAACAAACATACTGATAATATGGGAAAGAAAAAAAAAAGGAAGAAGAAGTGATATGGTATATTATTTGTACCTTGATTTAAATAATTCAGCTATAAAAAGGAGCTATGTGAACTCAGGAGAAATTATAATACTGGACAAAAGGTATATATGGTAATACCATGAGGAATATGCTAACAAAGTGTCCTTATTTTTGAGATATATAATGGTATGTCAGCATGCATGCTGCTCTATGGGTTTCACCCAACTTATTCTGGCTGCACGCCAGGGGAAAATCATTCAACAAAGATTTTTAGATTTTGAGCAACTTACAGCCAGAAGACTCTGGTTTATTTCTGCACCTTCCATCTTTGTCTGTCTGTCTGAATCCTTGGCGTCTGCTGCTCTTTCACTGCCAGCCAAGTCAATGAAAGAGATCCTAGAGAAAAGAGCCCAGTACTTCCTCAAGGCTTTGGTTTATTTTTTCACTATCAGACATTATGTGACCTCAGGAAGAATTAACACTGCATTATCCTCAGGAAAGAAAAGACATTCGTGTCGATTTTCCAAAAACATCATAAATTTCTGATCTGTCTGGTGATGCTGGCACCATTCACTCAGACACTTCCATCAGTTCTAATCATCTGTAAGAAGTGTGATTGAAATTAATAAAATATTCTTCTCAAGGCTCGATGACTGCAATACAAATCACTTAGATGATCACTTACATAATTACATAGAAACTTCTGTGGGCTGCTTTCCAGAAAGAAAAGAAAAGAAAAGAAAGAAAAGAAAAGAAAAAAAAGAAAAATAAAGCAGACTCATTACTCAGAGGTGAGATAGGCTCATCCATCATTGTGGCAGAGTTTGCAAAGACAGTACTGGAGAAGCAATGAACATATCTAATTGTCTTATGGTTTCTTTGAAGAATGGGTTAATCCTCCAACCCCTTTACGGCCTATAAGCTCTCTGAGACACATTCCCTGTTGTTTCTCTGCTGATACTGTGCTTCATGTGAGAAACAATCAATGTCCCTTTGAATAACTTAGGGGTGACTAACAATAGGTCATTACTTCCTGGTTAATCAACTGATGGCACTTTAGTACAATGATTTATTTCAAGGCTAACAACTCGACTCTATATCCCCAAAATGAAGACTCCGTGATACTAAAGCCCTGTTGTAGATACCAAATATTTCAAAGTCGTACTGAAGAAAAGCAGGTGATACAGTTTCCTGCACATTTCCAGCTCACCTGCCAAATGTCCTCTTGGCTGAATCTTTGATCTGAATCTGAATGACAGCATGGGAGCGGGAGGAATCTGCATTTACCCCAGTAGCCCCGGTGCTGCGCTCCTTGCTGCCCTTTGAGATCATCTGAAAATAAAACCCACAGGGTGACTTCTCTGAGGAATAAACAAAGCCTGCTGGCTCAGAGATTTGGCTAAGTAAGCAACAGAGATCAGATACATAATTTTGTCAGCATACTGCAGTTTTTCTGTCCAGGTGGAAAGCTGCCCAAACACTATATCACAGAGTAAGTACCCAAAGGCAATGAAATATGGAATACTAATCTTGTGGCAGAACATTCAATAGCTCAAGAACTAATTCACTTCTTGATCTCACACAGTCTTTTTAATATCTTTGATGGATTTAGCCTAACTAAAATCCCCAGGGTATAACTTGGCTCCAAAGCAAGATCTCATAATACTCATCCATCTTAGTACTGTATCTGAAATAAAGAACAGAATATGCATCACAGAATGACTGATCACATCCACCTGTTCTGCCAGGAAACAGGCATGAAGGAGGCCTGGACTGCTGTGCAGGAACAGGGAAGTGATGAGCTATTTCAATTATCATAAAGCTCATAAATTCCCTTAAGACAACTCCTCCCCTACCCCCCAAGTGGGGTTACAGAGTAACTGGGTTCCTTTGACCCCAACAGAACAGAGGAGGGATAGTGAAGTCTCAGGATTGGCCTCTAGCTACTGAAAACACAATCAGGAAATTTTATTTATTTATTCATTTATTTGGTACAGGGTCTCACTATGCAACTCAGACTCATAGGCTACCATGCCCAGTTTCAGCATCTGGCATGTGCACTGGATTGGACCTGGGTCCTTGCACTTGGGAGGTAGGCTCCCAGAACACTGAACTATTTTCCTGGCTCCCACTACCAAGAAATGAACATGCTGTCTTGATTTTGGATAGGCAGAGGAGTGCTGATTACCAGAAAAGCAAAAAACTGGTCAGATGGGATGGATAACTCAGGAGGCTGAGACAGGAAGCTTGCTGTGAGTTCAAGGCCAGCCAGAAGTACATAGCAACATCCCTCCCTCAGAAACAAACCAAAACTAAAAATATTTAAGAACATTATTTGATAGGATTCTCACAACAGCCTTTTTTTTTTTTTTTTTTTTTTTTTAATGTATTTGGTACAGTATCTCACTACACAGCTTGAACTCATAGTGAACCTCCTGTTTTCAAGCCTCCCCAGTGCTGGATTACAGGCACGCACCCCCACGTCTGGTTTCAGTAGCTGGCTCGGCATACCCAGGGCAGGGCAGGCATGACATGTGGTACCAACGATTGAACCCGGGCCCTTGTGCTTGCCGAAGCAGGTGCTTAGACCACTGAGATATTTTCATGGCCTTGTCCGTTATGGTTTTATTCTAAAGTCTGTGTGATTTCTACTACACTGTGGGCACTTACGATAAATTCATTTATTGTACAGTGAATTAAAAAATCCTATTTTATTTTTTCTCAAATTGTTCAAAATTTAAATTTTATTAAACATAGCCAGTTTCCAAATTAAAGAGTCCCAAAGTCTAAAGGGCCTAACTTTGACAACAGACATCAAAATGTCAAATAGTATCAGTTGTCTTTAAAAAGTTTAACAAAGACAGCAGGTAATAGAACCTCTTGGGGACCTCAAATTGAGATATTTGGAAAATAAAAACTTATAAATGAAACAGAAAAGTAAATCTCTGGGAGATAACAGGAAAACTATATAGAAACAAAAACTGAAGACAATGCAGTGAGAAGAATGAAGCAGTCTGCGAAGCCAAGCTGGATGCTCTGGGAGGGGACCTGTGTCCACCAACATAAGTGAGATGTGAGATCCTCCAATACAATGTGCAGCGGCAAGGTTTTCCTACAGTGAACCATTCTTCTTGGTCTTCCATCCTCTGAGTTAGCAATTGTTTTTTTGCTGTCCTCTATCTTATTTATATATACATTATAATAATATATACAAACTCAACTAATTAATTAGGCAACCTAATTTAAAAACAGGCACTGAAAGCCTAGTATGACTATGCAGTCCCAGTTCCAAAAGATTGCTTGACTCCTGGAGTTTAAAACAAACCTGGGTAACACAGTGAAACTCCTATCTCAAAAAGGAAAACAAAAACCCAACAGGCAAAGGATTTGAACATGTATTTCTTAAAAGAAGTTATAATAGCCAATAAGCACATGAAAGGTTATTTCAAGCCGGGTGTGGTGGCGCATGCCTGTAATCCCAGCACTTGGGAGGCTGAGGCAGGAGGATTGTTGTGAGTTCGAGACCAGCCTGAGCTACAAAGTGAGCTTAAGGCCAGCCTGAACTGCATAGTGAGACCCTGTCTCAAAAAGACAAAAAAAAAAAAAAAAAAAAAAAAAAAAGTTACTTCATATCTCTAGCCACTAAAAAATGAAATCAAAATAAATATCACATGGAAAAACCAGTTCACACTCAGTTGGATGGCATATATCTATCAGTATGGGATGAGGTGAAATTGGACTGCCTGTATATTGATAGGAAATAAAAAATGGTACCAGTACTATGCAAACCACAATGCAAACTGCTCAAATATTAAAAACAGAATCACCAATATGACCTAAAGATTCCATCTCTGAATATATACCCCAAAATGCAAACACTCATTTGTATACATGTATAATAGAAGCTAAAAGGAGAAGTAACTCAAATGTCTACTGATAAATGGATGAATGTATAAAAAACAAACAGGTGATTATATGAATGTAATGGGATATTATTCAGCCTTTTATTTTTTTATGAATTTAAAACCGGGTCTACGTAGTGAGACCTTGCCTCAAAAAAACCCCAATTATTCAAACAACCAAACAAAAAGATAGAGCTAAATTTTATGTGCATTTTAATTAGATAAAAAATTTAATTAAGGGCCAGGGAGATAGCTCAGTGGAATAAGCGCTTCCCTGGCAAGTGCAAGGGTATGAATTCAATCCCCAGTTCCGCAAAAATAAATAAATAAATAAATAAATAAATAAATAAATAAATAAATAAATAAAAGACATATTGCTAGATCTTGGAAATAGCATATATCACTATCAACAGATGAATGGATAAAAAAATGTATTCATACACAACAAAGTACTATTTTGCCATAAAGAAAGGTATTTGTAAGCAAATGGGTAGAAATTAAGAACATGATGTTAACTGAAATAGGTCAGATGTACAAGCTTAAATATTACATGGTTTCTTCTTCTTTTTTTTTTTTTTTTTTTTTTGGT
>PVKA01006251.1:45782-57016 GCA_004027165.1 Ctenomys sociabilis | reverse complement strand
ATAGGAAGTAGGGAGAAGTTCAAATAGCTCCCCAAATGATCTAATATGCTATTTCAAAAATACTTTAAGATAAATATAGTTTGTTTCATTTATACTAACTGCTGTTTTCTTGTTTGTTGAAAAGAATGTTTTGTCCTTTGTTTCTTTGTAAGAGAGTCTTTCTTATGACTTGTAGTCTAGTAACATTTTGATTGTTCTTTTTTTTTTTGCTGAACTCAGGCCCTTGGGCTTGCCAGGGAAGTGCTTATTCCACTGAGCCATCTCCCCAACCTCTTTTTTTTTCTTTTGTGGGGGGGGGAATGGTGGGGTGGGGTCAGGTGTCAGCTCAGCCTGCCCTAGGGGGAGGGGCTGGTATGGCATGTGGTGCTGGGGATCGAACCGCGGTCCCTGATAGGGGCTCTAGACCGCTGAGCTATCTTGCCAGCCCTCCCCAACCTCTTGATTAAGATCATCATATACAGTATATAAACCATTGTTATTCTCTATTTTATTATGAAATTTTGTTTTTTTAGCAGTATTTTGATATTTTTATTAATATCTACCTGTATTACATTAAAATAAAATTTTAAAAGATATACGGACAGAAAAAAATATATAATTTTTTACTAATTAAAAATTAAATTTTCTAGGGCCAGGGAGATGGCTCAGTACAATAAGTGCTTGCTTGGCAAGCACAAGGACCTGAGTTCAACCCCTGGTTCTGAAAAAAACAAACAAACCAAAAAAAAATTAAATTTTCTGATGTTCTAAGCTAGTTATGTTTCTAAAGATTATATATGAAATTTTAAATCAAATTTCAGCAGATGTGGTGGCTTATGTCTATTATCCTAGCATTTGGGAAACAGGCTGGAGGGCTGCTGCAAGTTCAAGACCAGCCTAGGTTACATAGTGAGTTCCAAGCCAGCCTGAACTACAAGGCAATACCCTATCTCACAACCAAACCAAGACAAAACAAAACAAAGTTTCAGAATCACATTTAAATGCACTCATTTTTTTAAATGGCTTGCTAAAACTTTAAAGAGCCTACATGTTGATTCTTTCATAAAATAAAGAACCTAGTAGGGCTACTTTGTACACAAGACCTAGTTTCAATATCTGAATGGGGGGAAGTGAGAGGTGAGAGGGTGCTAGAGGAAAAAATGGAACAAGAAAGGGGGAGGGGGCTGGGAAGACAACAAGTTCTAAATTTATAAAGCTTGATCATCAACTGCATAGTTGCATGATAATGAGAAATGTGGGGAGTAGGAATCTAATTCTTTATATTGGATGTGCTAAGTGTTGGGAAACCAAAAAGACAAGCAAACAAACAGAAACACTGCCTAAGCTTGGATGTTTGGCAGAATTCTTTGGGTCAAAGCTGGGACTAAGGCCTCTTCCTGCCTTTCCATACTTATGTAGGCTGAATTGTAGTAATAAAAGATCATCTTAGATTTGTATTATTTTTCAAACATTCTTTTTTTCCTCTTTACTATTAAAGTAAGACCTAGTAGAGTTCATACAATTTTGGTACAATTTCTTCCAGAGTTTTAGGTTTCTCACAGCTCTTTTATATTTTTGTCCTTTACAAACCCAATGAAGACCAGGAAGGTCATAACTCAAACTCTTTACATTTGTATGAAATATGCTTGACAAATTAGGAAAGTAGGGCCAGCCAAATAGCTCAGCAGTTAAAAGTGCCTACAAGCAGGCA
This sequence comes from Ctenomys sociabilis, assembly GCA_004027165.1. Lineage (NCBI taxonomy): Eukaryota > Metazoa > Chordata > Mammalia > Rodentia > Ctenomyidae > Ctenomys > Ctenomys sociabilis. Next base: position 55,326 of record PVKA01006251.1, on the reverse strand, counting down.
TAGGGGCCAGGGGTTGGATCCCCTGGCCTGCTGTGCTAGCCCCCACCCTGGGGCGCACTGAGGATAGCAACTGCAATTGAGACTGGGCGTGGTGGTGCACACCTGTAATCCCAGTTCTTGGGAAGCTGTAAACAGGTGGATCACTACAAGTCTGATCTAGTAGTGAGACCCTGAATAACCTGTACCCTTCTCTAAAAAATACAAAAACCCCACCAAAAAACAAAAACAAAAACAAATTAGGAAAATAATACAGAGAAACTAAGAGCCTTATCCAAGATCATACTACTAGATTAAGGTCAGGCCAAGAACAGAAAGAAGCCAAATTATCCTCTTCCACATGTGAAGAATGATTTAACTTCTGCTAAGTCCTTGTGAGAGCTCAGGGAGGTCTCAAGACCAAGCCTAATAAGGACCTGGTTTACTAACAGAAAGCTCAAGGATGGCCCTGTAGCTCACCTGGCCAGGGAAATTCCAAATTCTATTGCAGAGTATTTTGTTTTTGCAGATAGAATCTCCCTATGTGGTACAGGCTGGTCTTTAACTTACTATCCCAGGTTGGTCTTGAACTTGGTATCTTCCTTCCTCAGCTTCTCAAGTGGAGTGCTGATATTATAGGGTACACCATATCTGGTTTATTACGAAGTTCTGAATTTGTCTTTTCAGTGTATCTTGTCTACCATAATGTACTAGTGAGTCTCAGGAAATAGCATATTGAGGTGATTTTCCTGGCTGAATTTTCAGTGAAAGTAGAAGGAATTTCTGGTCTTTATTTCTGTTTTCTCAGCTTCAGTAATGGAGTGTTACCATCATGTGTTTCAGAAATTGGAATACAGTAGCTAAGCTCTGAGGAGTAAAAATGACATGGTTTGTGTCTATCAAAGATATCAAATTTCTGTCACTGTTAACAACTAAAATGTAGTGGCTAGGCACAATGACATGAACTCATATGCCAACTCTACTATGAGTGTGTATGCGTATGAGACTGAACCTGGGATCTTCACACTTAGCTATACCCTCCAGCCCTTTGAAAACTTTAAAAAATTTTGAGACAGGGCCTCAGTGAATCACTAAATTGTTCAGTTGGGTTTAAAATACAGGATCCTACAGTCTTCCAGAGTGCTGAGGTTATAGGCCTGTGCCCCCTTGCCTAACCAAAGCTTCAATTTTTTATCTACAAAGCGGGATTCTCAAAGGTTAGTTGAGGCCTAAGAAAGATAATACTATAGCCAGGCATGATGGTGCATGGTGTAATCTAGAACTTAGGAGACTAACACAGGAGGAGTTCTATAAATTTCAGGCCATAAATGAGTTGAGGCTAGCCTGTACCACATAGAAAGGCCATATCTCAAAAACAAAAACAAAGATAACACACATAAAGCAATTAGTACCATAACTGACACATGGTGAATTCTTAATAAATGTTAAATTTTAAAAATAAACTAGCTGGGTGTGGTACTGCATATAGTACTCAGGAGGCTGAGGTGTAAGTTTGAGGCAAGCCTAGACTATCCACTGAATGCAAAATCTGTTTGAAGTACACAGCAAAACCCTTTCACAAAAAATACAGGGGCTGTGGATTTAGTTCAGTGGCACAATGCCTGCCTGGTAAGTACAAGGTCCTGAGTTCAATTCCTGATACCAAAAAAACAAAAAAGAAACTAAAAACTAATTTGTAAACTTAAAATTATTTCTTTTTATGAATGTACAATAATCAGAGTTTCATGGGAAAAGTTTTTTTTTTTTTTTAAAGACAGGTCTCACTCACTATGTAGTTCAGGCTGAGCTTGAACTCACTATGTAGCTGAGCTGGCCTTAAAATTACTGTGATACTCCTACCTCAGCCTCTTGAGTACTGGGATTACACATGTGTGCCACATCATGTCCTGAGAAACACAGCATTTTTGGCCAACATGAGATATATTGAGTTCCCTAGTACAAATCAAAAAAGAAAAGAAAGAAGACAAAAAGGGGAGAAAGACTGAATGGGACAAACACCAAACTGTAAGTAGAGCAAAATTAATACAAATCCCTTTAAAAAAAAAAAAATCACTAAGCCTCCTTTTCTCCTATTTCCATATGAAACTCCTCCTTACCTAACTGAAGTCTTAAAAGGAAGTTTCTAAAATCAGGTCCCTTCAAGAGAATGTTATATGAATACTGAAATAAGAATCTGCTGCAACAGGAAATAGACAACTTCTAGATCCTATGGCACTGGACACATTTAGGGACTGCAGAATAACACAGGTGACAAATAGAGCCAGGACAGTATTGTGCCAAGTAAGCAACGTATGTTATCTCATTTCCTTCTAGCATCCAACCCAGTTATCTAGTATCATGAATATTTCAGACTATAAGATAACAGATATACTCAGAATACATGGCACTAACACCCAGGCTCCTTCTGGTTATAAGGTTTTAATCTCTCTCTAAGCTTTGTTACCCAGACACCAAAGAGGGGCCATGGGCATCTCAGTAGTACTGGATAGAGTATGTGAAGACAATTCTTCCACTCTGTATACAACTGGGGCTCATGAAGGGGAGGCTCACCCAGGGGAGGCTCCTGTTGACTACCCTTTTCTACTAATTACACACAACTCAATGATAAAACACAGAAAAGACTTAACATATGAATGGATACTATTGAGCAGGTGAGATAGCTCAGTGGTCTAAAGTGCCTGCTTGGACAAGCTTAGGCAAAGCACAGGAAATGTGGTTCAATCCCTAGTACCACATGCTGTGCTAGCCCCATCCCCAGGGTGGGCTGAGCCAGCCACAATAAATAAATACATAAAAAAAAGTGAGAATGGATACTATGATTTTCTGAAGTGACTTAAATGCCTGCAAATCTCTGGAACAGAAAAAACATGCTAATTAATTGCTTGGCAAACAGAACAATCTTTTTTGTTTTTGGTGGTACTATACGCTGAACTTAGAGGTACTGTACTATTGAGCTATATCCCATTCCTTTTTATTTTTTAAGACAGGGTCTTGTGAGTTGTCCGGACAGGCCGTAACCTTGCACTACTCCTTTAGCTGCCACAGTAGCTGGGATTGTGTCTCACTACACCTGGTAAAGCGTTAATTCTATGTAAAGGAGTCCTGATGTCTGCCTTGGTGAGATCATGTCATCAAATCCACCTGGCAAGAGAAATTTCCTCAAGGGGGACAATCCTGTGTGAACATGAAGTAGCCAGCTAGCCTGAGAGCAATCTGAGAATAACACCTGAAGATGACACTTGGGTGATACTTGAGTGGCTTGGACAGTGACACTTGAGAGTCAAAGTGTGACACCTGAATCAGCAAGTGCTGTTGTTTCGAGTCAATAAATGTTTATGAGGGTAACTACGTCAGATATCAACTTTCCACTTTAATTTCATCTGTCTTTCTACTTTTTTATTGGTCTTTTTGAGATAGTGTTTCACTATACAGTTCAGGCTCACCTCAAACTCACAGCAACCCTCCTGCTTCAGCCTCCTGAGTGCTAGGATAATAGGCCTGTGGCACCATGCCTGGCCTTGTCTTACTAATTGCACAAACCATAAGTATTAAAAACAGAGGTATTGATGATGAAATAATATGTTAGGCAACAAGAAACTTTTTTTTTTGCTTATGAACAATACTTTTAAGACAGGACACTGGCATAAAAATCTTCTAGGACAGTGCAGCTGACAGATTGCTCATTATAACAGATATGGCTATAGCCAAGGAAAAAGAATTTCTTCATAGTGTTTTGATGATTAAATGGGATAAGATATGCAATATCTGGTAGAAAGTCTCATTATTTATTATTAGAACACAGAAGACAGGAAAGACTGAGTGTAGAATCAGCTAGAAAGGATTTAACTTTGGTGCTTGGGGAAGGCATTTCTACAGTGTCAAACCTGACTACCTTCCCTGGTACTCTAAGCTTGACCAAAGGCTAAGGCTAAGCCCCTTCAAAGGGCTACCTCAGATGAATTTTATCAAGTCCTCAGCCTACGCTGGTCTTCTCACTTTTATTTCAGCTAGACTTTCTGGATGTTGCAGTGGTAAATCTATGACACAAGTGCTGCAGTGGGATGCTTGTATCATTGAAAGCTCTAAAAAAGTTTGGCATCACTGTGCTCGGGTGATGATGGCAGCACATTAGAATCAGCTGGGCATCTTCTTAAATATTAGCCACCCTCATATATTGCTAGTGAGAATGTAAAATGGTTCTTCAAAAAGTATCTCAGTGATTTCACTGTTAGGGTTATATTAAGAAAATGGAAAGCATGTCAATGTAAGAACTTTTATGAATCAATGTTCATTGAAATATTATTCCTGGCTAAAAGTAGGAAGGCAAATGTCCATCACCTGATCAATGGATAAATAAAATATAGTATTGCCTATACAATGTGATACAGCTCAGCCATAACAAGAAATGATGCACTACCAATACATGGTATAGCTGACATGAAACTTGAAAATATGCTAAGTGAAAAAACCTAAAAGATCACATATTATACATTTCTGTTTCTATGATGTAGCCAGACCAGGCAAATCCATACAGATAGAAATTAGTGGTTCCTGAGCACTTGGTAGAAAGAGTAGGGAGTGATAATTAGGTACAAGGTTTCATTTAGGGGTGATAAAAATTTTCTGGAATTAGTGGTAATGATGGCACAACTTTATCAATGTACTAAAAAACTGCTGAATGTATCCTTTAAAAGGGTGAATTGTAGAATATGTAAATATTACTGTGTTAGATGTCTCACCACGCCTCATATATGTAGGGCTTTTTCAGACATGGCTGATCTAAAGCATGTGACACTGGGAAGGATTCATGCTGCAATACTAGCCAGGGTCAAGGGCATTAGGATTAAGGGCGTGATACCTGCCCTAAGAAGCCTGAATAAGATATGAGGAAAAGAATGAGGTGTGGCCACCCCTTGTCACTTTGTTACCTTCTGTCTGCCAAACCACCCTGCCTTGGAGCCAGCCAACTATAAACTGAAGCTTCTACACACTGCGAGCCAAATAAATGTTTCTTCCCTTAACTTTGGGTGTTGGGTATTTTGTTTTAGCAACAAGAAAAGTAACTAGGACTGTAAATGTCTCAATAAGAAAATTATACTTTAAATTTCACAGATTTATACACTTTAAAAAACTGAATTTTTATGGTATGTAAACTATATTTCAACTTAAAATAATAATAATACACATCCTGGGCCCCATCACAAGGAGACTCCAATTTAATTACCTGAGACAGACTTAAAAGATATCAAGATGAAAATGGAAAGATGGGCCAAGAACCCAAGATATTTACTTTGTTTCTTTGTTTTTTTTGTAGTATTAGGGTTCAAACCTGTTATAATCTGACCAAAGCGCCGCCATCCTGTTCTATAAGTGTTGGCTTACTATAACCTTCCCAGTTGTTAACTCTGACACTAGAAACTCCATTTTGACTCTCTGATTCACCTTTGCCCTAGCTTTTGCCTAGGTTCCAAGAAGATTATATGGTTCTCTGATTCACCTCTGCTCTGGTTCCCTGATTCCCCGAGAATTTCTAAAGGCGATAACAAGTTTTCCCCAGGCAATGGTTAGACCACATTGTCCTTATAAGGTTAACATACCATAGTGTGTACCCCTCCTAGTCTAAAATTGTAACTGTTATGTGTCCAGCTTCCTCCAGATGTATTCCGACCAATCTTGTAAAAGGTCACATGTTTTTAAATCATACTAACATCAGCTATTGGCTTCTGTAATCTGGCTTGCTTGGTGGGTGGTTTTGCATTTTTTGGGTTTAAATTCATGTGCCTTTTCTGGCTCGGGGCTCCTCTCTGTCTCTTGGACTCTGAGGGTGCCGCTGGGTACCAGCTAAAATAAAGCGCTACTTTCTTTTTGGACATTTTGCCTCTTTGTCTCCTTTGCAGGTTACAACAAAACCCAGAGCCTCACACATGGTAGGCAAGTGCTCTACTACTGAGCTACATTCTTAGTTCACTCTAATTTCATTCACAATTACAGAAATATAAATTAAAACCACAATGAATTGGGCATGGTGGTGCATGCTTATAATCCCAACACAAGGGAGGCTGAGGCAGAAGCACTGTCATGAGTTCAAGGCCAGCCTGGGCGACATAATGAGTTCAACACTAGCTTGGACTAGATAGCAAGACCTTGTCTCAAAAAAATTTAAAAAACCACCAAGCCACAATGAGATGTGCTCAAACACTTCCAAATTGGCAAAAATTAAAAAATTTATCAATGATAAGTGTTAGTAAGCCAACGAGCAATGAGATTATTCATTGTGGAAATTATACCTCTTTAGAGAACATTGTGGCATCATTTATTGAAGTCAAAGATATGTACATTCTCTGACCCAACCATTTCGTAACTAGAGAATTCCTGTGCTTTATGCTAGTATACAGTCTCAAGTGCATTATTCAGAATAGATCCACAACAGAAACAACCCCAATGGTTCATTAACAAGGGGATGGGTAAATAAAATGTGGTATATTCTTATGATGGAATACTATACAGCAAAGAAAAATGGATAGAATTACACCATATGCAAAAACATAAATGTAACTCAGAAGCATAATGTTGAGCAAAAGACATAAAATACATACAGAATGGTTCTATTTACACAAAATTCAAAAGAGGTGAAAAACAAGTTATATAGGTTAGAGAGGAATACATAGTAAAACTATAACAAAGAACAAGTGACTAGTGTAAGCCAGGTTAGTAGGGATGTATGGTTGAGAACTGTGGGGTGCTGTAATATTCTATTTCTTGGTTTGGTTAGTTGTATAATCTCTTTTTAAGAAAATTATTGAGATAAGGTCTCACTAAAGTTGCTAAGTTACCCAGGGTAGGCTCAAAGGAGTCTCAGAGTTCTGGGACTGCAGACATTTGCTGCCACATCTAGCTCTACTTATTTCTTTGTATTGCACACATTTCCAATTCATGTATTTTTCTGAATAGTGCTATTTTTCATAAAAATACTATTTTTTGTTAAGAGAAAAGGTCCATAAATGATCTGATATTAAAACCAAAGTTGAGAACTACTCCATTAAAAAAAGGTTCACCATATATATATTTGTACGTAAGGTAAATTAACATTTTTTTCTATCTTCTATATTTCTGTCATGTCTAAAACTGCTATTATACTAAATAACTAATTAAAAGTAGCAGATTTTAAAATTCTTTCAGAAAGATGTATCAAGTTTAGTAAAATTAGTTGCCTCAGGACAAGGAAATGTAAAGTCTTTTCACTATACTTCAAATTTTGAGCCCCATGAGAATGTATTTCTAAAAATTTTATTTAAAATAAGAACACTGTATCTAGAGGTCTTCCCCGGAGCTCACTGCTGCAGAAAAACCCAATTAGCAGCCTTTAAAACTGGCCCAGAGCAGCTTTACTTTCATTAGCTTCTCCCACGCAGCCCACCTCCCATGAGCTACACTCTAAGTGGAGGAGGCACAGTTCACACGTGTGAAATGAAGCTCTTGTTCTTGACCTTTGCATAGATTTGAGTCCATCATACTTGCCAAACAACGAAATGAATTCTTTTCCTGGACTTTGGTGGCTATTGGAGGTAAAGAGGAAGGAAGAATTAAATACCTCTAAGAGGAGCTCCACAGTATCCACCCTGAGTTCTTGCAGTCCCACTATCTGTACCACGTGCTTGCTGTCTTCTCTTGCGAAGAGCCTAAAGATGCAAAAAGGTAGTTGGGCTGATGGTGATGCTGCAACACATTTTGGTTTTGCCTTCCCAGAATCCAATCTACCACCCCCTCATTCAGTTGCAGCTTTGCAGCTGAACATAGTAGTACAAGCTTGTAATACCAGTGTGCCGGAAGTCTGAGGCAGGAAGATTACAAATTTGAGTCCAGCCAGGACAATTTAGTGACTGCAAGACTCTGTCAATCAATCAGTCAATCAATGGTAATGTAGTGTAGCTTAATATAAAGGACCTGGGTTTAAGCCCCAATACCCTAAATGCATGTGTGTCATACACACACACACACACACACACACACACAGAGTTGCTAGTAGTAATTTGGATGGGTATATTCTCTCTCTCTCTCCCCCTCCCTCTCTCTTTCACTTTCTCACTCTCTTTGTCTTTTTTGAGACAGGAACTCACAATGCAGTTCAGGTTGGCCTTGAACTCACTTTGTAGTCCAGGCTGGTTGAACTCTCAACAATCCTCCTACAGATTTTTGTTTTCAATTCCACCTTTCTGACCTTAGCCTAAGATTTCAGTTGTTTTCCATGATTTCTGTAACCAAATCAACATCTTGGACTACGATTAAAACAATGAGGACATAACCCAGACCTACAGCAGTCGGTATGTGGCATGTTCCTGCCAGCAGTAATTGGTTCAGAGGTGGACATGGAATCTCTGTTGTCCAATCAAACAAAGTCCTGATCTCTGGTTGTTAGGTGCTACACTGAGAGTACATTCTAAATCTATCAAAAAATCCTAAGATTTTTTTTTTCCTTCAAAAGATACAAGTTTAAGATTGGAATTTTTCTTTATAGGCAAAAGGCAAGACAAAATAATCTTTTCAATGAACAAGATGAAAAGGAGCACATAATATTTAATTTGTTTTGTCTCCTTTTTTCAAATGTTTGTACCTTTTATCTTCTTAATTTCGTATACATTTCTTTCTTCAAATTTTACACCATACTGCTGCTAATATGAATAACTGGCTTGAATACAACACTGTATTACACTGACTTTCACACAATATGTGAAATTCGTATTACTTTAAGTAAAATTCTGCATCACATAATTTTTTTCTGCTTTAATACTATTCTGTACTTTTTTAAAAAAATGAAAAAAGATGAGAAAATTTTCTACAAGACACTGGCAAACAGAATGCAACAAAACATCAAAAAGATCATACACCATGACTAAGTAGGCTTCATCTCAGGGATGCAAAGATGGTTCAACACATGCAAATCAGCACATAAAACAGAGGGAGGACAAAAACATATGATCCTCTCAATAAATGTAAAACAACCTTTAACAAAACCTAACATCCATTTACAATAAAAACCATGAAGAAAATTGGTATAGAAGGACCTTATCTCAATCTGATAAAAGCTGTTTATGACAAACCAATTGCCAACATCATATTAAATAGGGAAAAGCTGAAAGTTTTACCTCTAAAATCAGGAATAAGACAGTCTTGTTCAACATAGTACATGAAGAATCAGCCAGAACAATCTGGCAAGAGAAAGAAATAAAAGGGATGCATATAGGAAAAGAAGGCAGCAAACTGTCATTATTTGTAGATAACATAATCCTCTACATAGAAGACCTCAAAAATTCTAGTAAGACTTATTAGAATCAGCCGGGCGTGGTGGCACAGGCCTGTAATCCCAGCACTCGGGAGGCTGAGGCAGGAGGATTGTTGTGAGTTCGAGACCAGCCTGAGCTACAAAGTGAGCTTAAGGCCAGCCTGAACTGCATGGTGAGACCCTGTCTCAAAAAGACAAAAAAAAAAAAAAAAAAAAAAAAAAAAAAAAAAAAAAAAAAAAAAAAAAAAAAAAAAAAAAAAAAAAAAA
>PVKA01006251.1:14199-45682 GCA_004027165.1 Ctenomys sociabilis | reverse complement strand
CACATTATTTACAATAGCAGAAAAGAAAAATTAGATACTTAGGAATTAACCTAACAAAGGAAATAAAAAGACCTCTAAATTGATAACTACAGTAATGCGAAAAAAAAGAAATTACAAAGACATAAAAAAAAAAAATGTAAAGGCATTATCTGTTCTTGCATAGACAGAGCCAACACTGTCAAAATGGCCATAGTAGGGCTGGTGACATAGCTCAGCATATTAAGTGCCTGCTTAGGCAAGTGCAAGGACTGGGGTTCAATCCCCCATACCATATGCTCTGCTGGCCCACTCCTGGGCATGCTGAGCCAGCAACCAGTGTAGTGGTGCATGCCTATAATCCCAGCACTGGGAGGCTGAAAACAGGAGAATCACTACAAGTCCAAGCTGTGTAGAGACCTCGTAACAACCAAATACACTAAAAAAAAAAAAAAAAAAGCCATTGTATCAAAACTATAAGATTTAATTCAGACGAATCAAATACCAACAGCATTCCTTACAGACCTGGAGAAATAATCCTGAGCAACAAGAGCAAAGCAGGAGGCAACACAATCCTGGATTTCAAGTTATATTACAAAGCTACAGGGATAAATACAATATGGAACTGGCACAAAAACAGACATGTAGATTAGTGTAACAGAATAGAGGAAACAGAAAAAAATCCCAGCCACATTCAGCATTCTGATCCTTTGGCAAAGAGGCCAAAAACACATCAGAAAGAAGATAGCCTCTTTTTTAAATAAATGGTATTGGAAACACTGGTTATTTACATGCAAAACACTAAATCTAAATCTCTTATCTCTCACCATGTAAGAAACTAAAATCAAAATGTATCAAAGACCTAAACATTAAAACAAAAACAATCTGCTGGAAGATAAAATAGGTAAAGCTCTTGAAGACACTGGCATAGGCAAGGACTTTCTGAATAAACTGTATTTGCACAAGAAATAACATCTAGAATGAACAAATAGTAGTGTGGTGATATATACTTGTAATTCTAGCAGTTGGAAGGCCAAAGAATGCATTCAAGGGTGGCCAGAACTACACAGCAATATTCTATCTCAAACAACGACAACAAAAAATACCACTATAAATCCTAGCACTCAAGAGGCTGAGGCAGGAGGATCCTTGCAAGTTTGAGACCAGACTGGGCTACAAAGTGAGCTCAAGGCCAGCCTGAATTGTATAGAATTAACAAACAGTATTATATGAAATAAAAACTTTCTGCAAATCAAAGGAAATAACCAACAGAATGAAGAGATAACTTACAGAATGGGAAAAAAATTTGCTTACTACTTCTTGAACAGAGGATTAATATTTAGAATACATAAAAGTCAAAACAATTATACCCTCCTAATAAAAAAAATCTAATCAAGAAATGGGCAAAAGAAATGAATATACTCCTCAGGAAAAGAAGTACAAATGGCCGATAAATATGTACATGAAAAAATGTTTAATATTTCTGGCCATTAGAGAAATGGCAAATTAAAGCAATAGTGAGATTTTATCTTACTCCAAAGAATGACTATAATTGAGAAGTCAAATAATAATAAATGCTGGCAAGGCTTGAGGCGGATGGGGTGGATTTTTTTGTACATTGCTGGTGGAAATGTAAACCAGTACCATCAGTATGAAAATCAGTATGTACAAACCTCAAAAACTAGTAAGAGAATTCCAAGAGACCTAGGTAACTTCCCAAAAGAGTTAATGACACCACACTACAGTGATACATATATACTCTTGTATTTGCAGTACAACTTATAATAGCTAAATCTTGGAGGCAGCCTATATGTCTATCAACAGATAAATGGGTAAAAAAAGTATATTTAAATATAATGGATGCTGGGTGTGGTGGCGCATGCCTGTAATCCCAGCACTCGGGAGGCTGAGGCAGGAGGATTATTGTGAGTTCAAGACCAGCTTGAGCTACAAAGTGAGCTTAAGGCCATCCTGAACTGCACAGTGAGACCCTGTCTCAAAAGACATAAATAAATAAATAAATATAATGGAAAAAAATAAATGAATAAATACAATGGAGAACTATTTTGCCATGAAGGATTATCTTGAGGCATTTGAAGGAAAATGGATACAATAATATTAGGTGAAATAAATCAGGCATACAAACAAATATATGATTTCTCTTAAAAGAGAAACAAGGTATAAATAATTTAAAGGGCATAATAAAGACAGATAATAGGAAACAGGGAGATTTTTTTTTTTTTTTTTTTTTTTTTTTTTTTTTTTGCAAAAGGCAAGGGAAACAAGAGATGGAGCAAGGGAGAGGGGATAATAAAAGAATGAATATGTTAGGTACATACCAACTCCCCACAATGAATGTAATCATTATGTACCACAAATAGGAACTAATAAAACAAAACAATGCATTTAATTAAAAAATATTAGTGCAGTTGATTGCAGTGGTACATGTTCCCAGCATTGAGGAGGCTAAAGAAGAAGGATTACAAGTTTGGATTGGGTATGCAGCTCAGAAGGACAAGAGCCTACCTGGGAAGCACAAAGTTCTGAGTTTAATTGTTGGTACCAAAAAGAAAGAAAAAAAAATTCAAGTTTGAGGCCAGAAGATACTCTTAGAAAAACCAAAAAAAAAAAAAAAAAAAAAAAAGAAAAGGAAGATTAATTTACATTTTTCTCTAGCTGAACTGAAAATTTAAAAATACATATCTGATGCAGGAGACTCTTGTTTCACAAAAGAGCATTAATATTAAAGCCCATTGATTAAAGTGATTTTGCAGGGGCTCTGGCTTAAACAAAGATGAACAGATCTATAGTTTCCCATTCATATGTCACTACCTTTTTCTTCTATTTAGGAGGTCATAAAGCTGTCCACAGTAGATTTCATAGAAGCTGATCCACACAAAAAGGTGCAACTGGGACACTTCCAGTTGTCTGAAGATATCTTTGGCAGCCAAAGCATACAATCCTGGGTTCTGATGGGTTCCGATCATAGTGTAGGTTTTTCCAGCACCTGTCTGTCCATATGCAAAGCAAGTGGCATTGCCTCTGCAGGAAGAATAATTTGGATCATTTACAGAGAAATGCTAATTTACATACAGATTTTTAGTGATAAAAGTCATGTAGAATAGAATCCTTGACAAAGAATCAGCTATAAGCATAATTCTTTAAGAGAAGGGATCTTTACATTATTAAGACATAGTAAGTAACATTATTCTCAAATCATTATGTGTTTTCATATGGGAATTTTTCACAGAACTGGTTAAGACAATACAAAACAACTCTGGAAGGTAAGGAAACAAAGACTTTTAAGAAGCCACATAGCCAACAAACATTTACTGAGTTCTTACTTCCTGCCAGGTGCTTTAGAGGATCTTAGAGAAGAGTTCATCTTAATCTGGAGTGATAAATTTGGTGAAAGTCATAAAGAATTAGAATAAATTTATAAAGTAGTAGAAGACCATATGATAAATAGGATGGTAGTAACTATTCATATGAAAGTTAAGCAACTTTATGGGGGGGGTGTGTTGTTAACTTTAGACAAAGGTAATATCAATGTGAACAAAGTATCTAAAGGAAGCCAAGAATGGCAGAAGCTAAGAAGGCAGAGGGCCCCTACCATGGAGTAGCAAGAGCGAGCAGAGGCCATTAGCAGTACAGATTTGGTGTGGTAGCCATGCTACATTTTGAGGGGAAAAAACCTTGCATTTTGACCTCTGTCCAGCTATTAACTGATACATGGCTTTAGGCAAGTCACTTCATTGCCTCTGCACCTGGATTTTCACTTTCGTTGCAGGCTAATGGGTCATTTAGTTTCAGTTTTGAGACAGTCTCACTATGTAGCCCATTCTGGACTAAGACTTGGCAGTAGTCCTTCTGCCTCAGACTCCGGAGTGCTGGGATGATCGGCATGTGCAACCACACCTGGCAGGTTCTTGGTTTCTAAGAGCTCTTCCAATCCTGGAATTCCATGATTCTAAGTGAAAACCACTATTCTTGCACCCTGTGTGAATGTGAAGAATTGCAGAATAAGAGCTGGAGAAGGGAGTTGAGACCCAGCTGTCTGATTTAGGAGGAGCTGAAGATTACCTGAGTATTGTGAGACTCAATTATGCAGTGTCAAGTTTAGAATGAACATAAGTGGTTCAGTAGCCAGTGAAGACTCTTGAACATGCACATGAGTTAATGATAAATGTAGCTGCTTATAACAAGAAAAAAATTGTGTGTACAGGGGTTACAGTAGGCTGGAGATGGACAGAGATAAATTCACAGAAAAAGGAATGAAAGTCAAATAACATTTCAATGGTGAGATTTTTAAAAAAATATGTTTAAAAAATTTATTTATTTGGGGGCTGGTAGACAGCTCAGTGGGCTAAGAGCCCGCTCTGGCAAGTGTAGGGACTCTGATCCCAAATGCCATGCCAGCCCCACCCCTGGGATGCAGTGAGCCAGTGACCAAGTATGGGTGTGATGGCACATGCCTGTAATCCCAGCACTGGGGAGGCTGAAAACAGTCACTACGAGTCTGAGAATTTTTTTTTTTAAAGCAACAAATATGGGCATAAGAATTTTGCTGCACTTTATAAAATGAATGCACTTACAACTGTCTTTGTTATTACCAACATCTTAATGTTGAAATTTTAACTTAAAAATTTGCTCTCAAAAATTTCCCAGCTTTTGTGCAGAGAAATTATACCTGATTTCACACAGTGGTCAATCTTGCATGGTGGCTACCCTCACCCTATAGGATGAATTTCTTTATTACTGACTTAGTCAAACTCACTCTGCAGAGCTTTTTTTTTTTTAACCTTTAATAAAACTTTGCTACCATTAAAAAAAAGAATAATACCTGAAAAATACTTTGCATTATTAGTCTGCTCATTTTTTAAAAGTGACTTCCACAAAATAATAAAAAGATGACACAGCTAGACATGATGGTGTGTACTATAATCCTAGCACTTGGGAGGTTAAGGTAGGAGAGACTTTGATATCAAGGCCAGCCTGGGCTACACAGTGAGTTCAAGGCTACCATGTAGAGCAACACCTTGTCTCAGAAAGAAAAATCTTTAATTAAGAAAATAAAGAGGAAAATTGAGTCCAGACCCACAATGCATATGACTATAGACCTAGTGCTTGGGAGGCTGAGGTAGGATGATTGTAAGTTTGTACTCAGCCTTGGCTACATAGCAAGACTGTCTCAAAAATAAATAAACATACAAACAACTAGCAACTTAAGGTATTCAAATGGCAAAGACTCTCAGTATCATTAAATAAATTTATATTAAAATAAGAGTAAGACAGGATTTTACTGGCTAAAATAAAAATAGGTAAGGTAGATGTACACATTCCATAAACTGGTGTTGAAAGTATATTTTTCTTTTTTTATGTATTTAGTACAGGTCTACAGGGTCTACAGTCCCTATGTAGAATGGACTCATAGTGATACTCCTGTTTTCAGCTTCCCAAGCACTGGGATTACAGGCATGCACCACCATGCCCAGTCTCTGTGTTGGAAGTATAAAGCAGTCCCATACTCTAAGAAGCCACTGGACCTCTTCTTTTAAACATACATCTGTCCTTTGTCACAATAACCCCCATGCTAGGTTTTAAGATGAGGTTAATGAAAACATGCCCATAAAAAGACTACCACAAGAATGCTCATGTAACTTTATTTATAAAAGTCCCAAACTAGAAATAATCCAAATATCTGGCGACAAGATTACTGATATATACTCACAGAAGAGAATACTAGCTGTGGTGGCACACACCTGTAATCCTAGCACTCAGGAGGCTGAGGCAAGAGTACTGTTGTGAGTTAGAGACCAGCCTGGGCTACAAAGTGAGCTCAAAGGCCAGTGTGAACTGTGTAGCCAGACCCCATCTTAAAGCATGCGCCTGCATGCGCACAAAGAGAAACAGCGACAGAGACAGAGATAAAGAAAGAGAGAGAAAGAGAGAGGTATAAGTAAAATAAACAAAAACCCTATAGACACATGCAGCAATGTATACTAATATACACAATTACGTTAAACCAGCAGAAGCCAAGCATAAAAGTATAATATTCTATTCTATTCCTATGTAGAAATAATAGTTAACAAAAAACAAGTCAATGGTTACACAAGATCTGGAGATGGAGGTGAGGAATTAACTAAAAGGAACATAAAAAAACTTTATGGGATAAAAATGTTTTATGTCTTGCTCAGGTATTATTTACATATATATATTCACCAAAATGGAATATATGTTCATCTTATTGTATGTAAATTCCACCTTTTTGTGTGCAGGGTCTCACTATGCAGCTCAGACTTGTAGTGATGCTCCAGTTTTCTGCCTCCCTAGTGCTGGGATTGCAGGGGTGCGCCACCACACGGGAGTGGCTCAGTGTGCCTGGGGTAGGGGCGGCACAGTATTCGGTGCCAGGGATTGATCCACCTCTATTTTTTTAATAAGTTATTTTTTAAAAAAAGTCTGGGTTATAGATGTAGCTCAGTGGTAGAGTGCTTGCCTACATGGGCAGGGACCAAAATTTGATCTGTAGCATCATGAAAATAAAATAAATAATAAGTCAAGCTTCTCTGGAATCTGTGATTTTAGCAAGTCATTTGACATTTTTTTTCTTGTATGCGCCTACATGAGGATCCTACTATCCTTCTTTTAATATATAAGAGGATCCTTATCTTTTATGCCCCTTGAGCTCACTTTGTAGCCCATAACCATACTATCATTTATGTCCCATTTAATATTATTAAATGTGAATAATCTCAAATAAAAATACATGTATGAAAAGTTGATAAGTGATATTATCTATCCCAGTCTAATGAAAAAGTTAAACTGCAGATCTAGTGCAAAATTCCTATTACCAAACCACTTAAACCTTCTATTTCTGAAGACTCTGATAAAATTAAATTGTTGACAGCTATATTGTTTCCCTAAACAGAGAAAAAATGTCGGTGTAAAAGGAAATTTTGCCACAAATTTCTGAATGCTTGGTAAATCCTATAAATTAAGGTATTATCCTTTTCCAGAAGGATAAAGCAATATATTAAAATACAAATTTATGTCTGATTCAAAAGAACTAAAAAGCTTAAGTGATATTTATAAAGGAATGATTTATGGAAACTAGAAAACAAGAAAAACATAAATTTTCTCACCTATTGAAAATATGCTGAATGAGGGGGTGAGTAGTCTTCATATATACATCTCGATTGGTGCATGCCTCACCAAAGACTTCATCAAAATAAAAAATGTGCTGAAAAATAAATTTGATATTTATAGAAAGATAGGCCTCTAATTTTCTTCACCACTATTCTAGGTAGCACATGATAAAGGCCTAAATACATTTAAAAATACTATGTGAGCATGATAAACTCACATAACTAGTAACTGTTAAATGACAGGTGCTTCTTTTACTTGAGATGTCTATAGTCATGTTCTTACAGTTCAAAAACTAAGGCAGACAACTTTTTTTCTTTCTTATTATACATAAATCACAGTGATCCTCCTTCCTCAGCTTCCCAAGGGTGGGAATTACAGGTATGCACCACCATGTTTTTATTTATAAAATGTTTTAAAAAAGGAAGGGGTGTGGATGGAGTTCAATGCTAGACTGGATAGCTTAGGCCAGTATATTTGAAAGCTTAGAGGAATTTTAGGAGATTTCTATAAGTCACTTGACTTTGCTTTTAGTCTCAGAAATATTTAATGTTCAGGTGGTACACCGCAGTAGTTACTTGAAAAACTCAAAAGATACAGAAGTTACCTTACCCTGCCCCCTAAAGATATATACAAATGACAAATACACAAATGACTATGAAGTAGTAGATAACTAAAGAAGTATGCATGGGATTCAATGGAAAGAATATATTCTATCTGACTGGGAAAGGCATTATAAAGAAGACTGTATTGAGAGTGGACCATGGGGAACAGAAATTTGAGAGCTAGCAATAAAGGGAGGGGAAAGTATTCCAGGCACAGTGGAAGCATGAACAGAGTCAGAAAGCAAAAGGAACTGTATGTATAATTAATATTTAAGGGTGGGCCAGCATGCAGGTTGGCTGAAATATAGGAAAAGTGAGACAGAAGCCTAGAATAATGATTTAGGTCTGTGTTGTAGAGCACTTAGAATAGTAACCTCTAATAGGTGATGGGATGTTCATATTTAATTCAGTGAACAGTGGGAGACAATGAAAAACACTTTGCAAGAGAGCAAGATCATCTCAGCCATGTTACTGGAATATTAATCCAGCCTTACTATGTGCATAAACTGGAACAAGGACTAGTGGTGAGGCAAGAAAGATCTAAATTAGCCAGCATGGTAGCACATGCATGCAACCCCAGCTAGAGGGAAGGAAGAGGCATAGGAGAATTGCAAATTCAAGACTAGTTTGGGCAATTTAGCAAGACCCTGTCTCAAAAACAAAACAAAACAAAACAACAACGAAAAACAAAATTAAAAAACCCTGGAGATGTAAATCAGTGTAAAGCCTCTGACTTCAATTTCAATTCCCAGTATAATAAAATAGAAATCAATCAATCAATCAATCAAGCTGGAGATTTAGCTCACTGTGAGGCCTTGGGGGAAAAAGGGTCTAAATATATGATGACAATGGAAATAAGATTACAAATTTGGCAACTAGATGTAAGGGGGAAAATTTTTTTGTGGGGGAGATAGGGCCTCATTAGATAGTTCAGGTTGGCTTTGAACTCACATTGTAGCCTGAGCTGACCTCAAACTCACAAGGATGATCCTGCCTCTGCCGCTTGAGTGCTGGGATTACTACCACACCCAGTGCAATGGGCTCTTAAATAACTCTGAAATTTAAAAAAACATGGCAATGGGGCAAAGGAGAGACAGATCTCATTACATTGGGTCTGAAAAACATAAAATCAACAGCTGTAATTATAATTTAGAGGTTTTTATAGTTGGCAACTCAACTATATCCAAGTAAGAAATTCTAGTAATTTCAAGCCTGACTGTAGTAGGCTTGAGAGATACACAACAAATGAGAGATAGGGCTCTGCTTTCTGCCATCTTTTGGGCTTGATCTAAATATCCAGTTAAGGGTCCAGGGAGATAGTTCAGTGGCATAAGTGCTTGCCTGGCAAACACAAGGTCCAAAGTTCAATCCTGGGGAGGCAGGGCGGGACTGGAATACAGTTAAGAGAAAACTGAATGGACAGATCCAGAAAACTGGAATTGGTTTAATTTGAGGAGGGTCTCTCTGCTCCAGATTCAATTCTCTTTTATTTAGGATTCTATTACATTAGAATGCAAATTTGTTAGGTCCTTTGTAGGAAAGAAAGGAAGATCAGAAAGCCAAGTTTATCATTTAGAAAAAGCTTCCAAGAATTACTGGGCTGAGCATGCCTATAATCCCAGCAACTAGGAGGCTAAGGCAGGAAGATCCTTGCAGGTTCAAGGTCAGCCTGGGCTATACAGTGAGTTCAAGTCTTGCCTGAATTGCATAGCAAAACCCAGCCTCAAAATGACAAAACCAAAAACCAAAAACCAAACTTAATAGTTAAAAGGATATAGCACACTACATATATATGATTGTATTTACTAAGTAACACGATTTGAAAAGAAATAAGTATATTTATTGTTTTAATCTCTGAGTAAATTTAAAAGAATTAAGAATCAATATTTATTTAGCACCAACTTTGCTATGAACCTCCCTTTTCTTCTTTTGCTTTTGAGAAAGGAAAAGAGAAAAAGTCCTCCCAATACTTCTATGTTATACCATTGGCAGTTAAGGACTTTGACCTATGAGAGCAAAGGTCCAAAGTTCAAACAGCAGAGGAAATGCCATGGAAACTATAGGTATTCAATAAATATTGATCAATGGTAATGATAAAGAAGTAAGTTTATTGTGTTTGGGGATAATGGAAATATACAAAAGATACAATGATGCCCCCTTGAGGGAATTACTGTGATTGAAGCATCATTAAAGATGACTTGGGTAGACCAGTGATTGGATAGAACTATTACTGTGGCTATAACTAGCCATGGAACTATATAACATTAGAACTAATTGGGCATTTAGACCATCTTCAAAATAAATACATCTCACTGAAACCTAATAGACTGTGCATTGATCAGCAATCAATAAGGTTGTTAAAGTGACTGGGTTGATTAAACAGTGGCCTAGTAATTTACTGCCCACAGAAAGACTTGGTGCATTACTCCTAGTGTCACTAGGAAACCCAATTTTGGTAATCAAAGAAAAAGAACAATGCAGATGTGAGAGGGATGTTTTAACAACTTCACTATTAAAGGATTTATTCCTGGAGGGTAAGACACCAGCTAAGGTGAATTGCACCCCAGATTACACATCACTTTTTTGCTCTCTACCAGTTTACAGATGGTGAGGGAAGTAAATGAAAGAAAGAGAAATATAATATGAATGTTTAAGGAGCCAGACTCAAAGCAATATAAACTGAATTCCAAAGTCTTACAGCTGGTGGATAACCTGTTCTGCTTTTGATTATTCACAACTGTTTCAGAATTTTAGGAGAACCTAGTCACACAAATTTACAAGTATCAATATATGATCTTTCCCATCTGTGAAGTTTATTGCTTCCCTATGACAATGAAGAGTTACCGCAAAGGTACCTATTAGAGTAAGTTCAGGGCCGGGGATGTAGCTCAGTGGCGCAGCGCCTGCCTAGCAAGCGCGAGGTCCAGAGTTCGATTCTCGGTTCCAAAAAAGAAAATAGTAAAAATAAGACCAAAAAAAGCTCCTTTGGGGGGGAAAAAAAAAAAAAACCTTTAGAGTAAGTTCAATACCAAGCCTTCTTCATAATGATTTTTAGCCAACAATAAACATTTTTATGTATCTGAGCTAACAATGTTTTATTTACACCCTTATATGTTAGATATGAAAACATATGCTTGGATTATATTTACTCATTGCAATCTACCCTGTACAAAGTGGCCTTATCAGAGCCCCATTCCAATCAGTTGAAGTTAAGCCCCAGGCAGCTCAAAATCAAAATAAACTGCTTTCTGCAGACTTGTTGCTCAACAAGGTATTGTCCATCATTAAACTCATGACTCACACTCATCAGAGTGACAAGATCACATTGTGAGATGCAGGCAAGAATGGAGTCCAACTACAGGCCCATCTCACAGTCACATGTTTGGTTGGCAACCTCTTATTTAAATTATCTTATGCCTGGTATAGTGATGCTCACTGGATCCCAGCACTCAGCAGGCTAAGGCAGGAGGACTGCTAATAGTTCAAGGCCATTTGAGGCTACCTAGTAAGTTAAGGTCAGTCTGAACAATATAATGAGACTCTGTATCAAGACAAAAAGTGTTTTTGTTCTCTTCTCCCCTCATTGTTTTTTATGTATAAATTTACATAAAATGTTTTAAGTGAATATATCACACAAGATAAAGAAATGACATTTTTTTATAACCTCCTACACTATACTTTTTAAAAATGAAGGCCCAAACTATCAGTGATTTAATGCATGTTATGTCACGTATGACTATCAATACCCAAATTATAAACTGGATTTCAGAAATTGTATGGAACCATTTAAACAAAAAGCATTAAATTAACATACTTGGTAATATTGATTCCAAATGCAAAAGGAAAACATCATACCTGCAGAATGTATTGTGTGAGGTCTACTGCTTCTTTTTTCTCATGCACAAGTAGAGTTTCTTTGTCTTCTACAGTAATAATATTAATTTCTCCACGACGCATTTCCCGCATTCCCAGAGGTCGTTTTCGAACACAAACTCTAATTTTCTCCATCTCAGTCCAAGGATTCTCTTTATCTGAGGTGTTCTGTCTGGCATTTGTTTTATAAATAGGCTTTAATTTTTAATAATAGGGTAAGGCAACATAAGAGGTCAAAGTATAAATATGTCTTGTTGTTTACTGGGCATAATGAATTTTTAATAATAAACTAAAGTATCAATGAGACAGTTCTTTAATTAGCAATTCTCCTAATTATTTTCATATCCATCCCTATACTCCCCCACCCCTTGCCCTGCAAAAAACCAAAAATAATCCCCCCAAAACAAATAGAACCATAACACTTATTTCAGCTCTAAGACTTTTGTCCTTAGCTTCCAAATATGGTCTTCTAATGGAATATGCTCTTTATGTCCCCAAAACTTGGGCTAATTAACTCTCAGGATCTAACATAATATGCTGCTACTTATTCCTCCAAGGACCTTTATAAAACCAAGCCTATGTCTGTTACTCATGTTCAAGCCAGTAATTCTTGCATGTTCACCATATTCTTGACCATTAATTAGGTGCTTAGTTTCAATGTACTTTTTCTCTTGCTTCTTGTACATATATCTTGCCCTTCATTGTGTCTTGTTTTTTATTTCCTCTTTTTTTGTCCCATTCATATGTATTAGTTAGATCATAATTGCATTTCTCCTTATCAGAACAGTGTTAAGACCAGTCCTGTCAACTAATTTAAACTTCTACTTAGATGCATTCTTTCAGTGTTATTTTTCCCTCCACTTTAACATGCAATATTTGAGGCCACATCTTTGGATTAGTGACATGAAACTGATTAGGTTTATTTGCTGAATCTTATAGTGGTAAATACATCATTACTTATATAGAAACTCCTCCACAGCTAGGTAACAAGAAAATAAAAGTTCTTAAAAGGAGATGTTTTTACCTGGACCAATGCTTCTGGTCCATGCTCTAAGACTGTTTTAGAAATAGATTAATCTCTCTTTTACAGTACTTTAGAATTCAAAAGCTTCTAAAAATGCTTTCATAATAGATTTTACATGAGGTGCTATACTACATAATTGCTTTGCATCAATTCTGATTTTCTGAGCCTTCCAACTGGCTGAAAAAAACTGGTTTTTGTCAGGATCTAAATTATTTTTTAAAGCAAATAAAATTTCTGCTATAATGTATAAGATACTTTTAAGGCATTTTTAAAAACTAAAATATAAAAAACTTCTAAAAATTAGTCATTTGGAAGTCTGATATGGTTGCAGATGCCTATAATCACAGCACCCAGGAAGCTGAGGCAGGAGGATCACCTTGGGTTCCTGGCCAGGTTGGGTTACATAGTGAGTTCTAGGCTACCCTGAAATACATAGAGACCCTGTCTCCAGAAAAGAAAAGAAAAAGGAATCATTTGAACTGGGATACAGCTCAGTGGTGGAAGACTGCCCAATACTCACTCAGCCCTCACTCAGCCCTAGGAGTAGAGGGATGGATAGCAAACATCACTTTGAAGTTAAATGGAAAATCTTGGCAATTCAATTATTAAAATTGAATGAGGGCATATGGGTACTCTTCTTTTGCATATGTTTGATTTTCACACATACAAAAAGAAAATTTTAACTAGGAATGATGGTGCATACTATCAATCTCAGCTACTGAACAGGTTAAAGCAGGAAGATTTCAAGTTAAATGATGGCCCGGGCAATTCAGTAAGACTTGTATAGCATGCACAAGACTCTGGGTTCAATCTCCAGTAATACCAGTGGGGGCAAAAAAAAAAAAAAAAAAAAAAATCTATTTTGAGACAGTGTCTTACTAAGTTTTCCAAGTTAGGCATGAATGTGTGACTCTCAGCTTCTCCAGTAACTGGGATTATGGGTACGTGCTGAGAAGAAGACAGGAAAATTTTTTTTTTTTTTAATGTATTTAGGACAGGGTCTACAGGGCCTCACTATGTAGATTAGACTCATAGTGATTCACCTATGTTCAGCATCACAAGCACTGGGATTATAGGCATGGTGCCCAGTCTCAATCACTGTCTCAGTGTGCCCCAGGGGCGGGGCCAACACAGCACACTGGGGATCAGTCCCCACCACTGTGCTGTGCCTAAACAGGTGCTTTACTTCCCTGAGTTATCTGGCCAGCCCAAAGACAAAAAATTTTAATGTATCACTTTAACAATGGTTTTGTGTCAAATCTCTAGTTGTTGAGTATTAATAACTTACTCATATGTAGATAATCAGAAAACAGAAAATGTTTATGGTATTCTTAAAAATTGTGCAAGGATTCTAGGATGAATCATATGGACAAAAAGATCTGCCAAAAAGTACAAAGGGTCAAAAGGAATGAATAAGAAAAAGCCCAATCTTCCACAGAAGAAACAAACTGACATACAAAGTTAACACAACTGGAATTAGATCTATTCAAGATGTTAAGTAAGCCAGGGCAACTAGTTTTCTAAGTATACTAGACTTTACATTCTGAGGCCAGTAAATTAATTGAGAATTTTTGAAATATCTGAAAAGCAAAAACCTGATTTGAGGCACCCAAAAAGAAAGCTCTTTGGGGCCAGGCATGTTGGTGTGTACCTATAATCTCAGCCCTTGGGAGACAGAGGCAAGAGAACCACTGCAAGTTCAAGTCCAGCCCGGGCTACATAGTGAGTCCAGGCCAGTCTGAACTAAAAAAAAAAGAAAGAAAGAAAGTTCTTTTGATAAGATGACTCCTAATGCCAAGTCTTAATTAGAAAGTTGTTTTTTTAATGTTTGAAAAATCCTTATTACTATTTGGGACCTGGAACACATTGAGGGAAATGTACTTTCTTACCGTTAGGTCTTTAATATAAAATGAGAAGAGTAAGCTAATGTAAGAAAGCTCAACTGAACACCCTTCACTCTGGGTTTGTATGTGTAACTGTAAGAGTACTTACTATAGCATATGGTAATTTAAATTTGTCGTCCTACTCACCCTACCTTCTAAGAGCCTAATAGCTTCCAAATATCTTAAGTATCTTTATACTAGAATCAGACCTAACAGAGGCAATACTTAACATTTGGCAAATGTAAAAGGAATATTTAAGCTAAAATGCATTCTATCATTAATAAGGTCAAATAACACAAAGTGATATTTTTATTTGTAAGTGTGATTTAGATTTTTATGTGTTGTTCAGTAAGAGACTGTAATATTCAAAAAAATTTGCTCTTTTCCTACTGAGCTAACTAATAGGGCAACAATTATACTGGCTTCACAGTCATGGAAAAATCTAATTCTCTCATAATTAAAAGACAACTGTACCATACTAAATTCTCTGTGTTCCATTAGATCAAACAAAAATAAAAGTTTTCAGAAACATAATGTCCACTGATATACCTGAAATTATAACTGAGTCTTGTTTTTGGAGTAGAAAAACTGGTTTTTACTCTAGTTCTGGAGTCTTAGGCAATATAAAACTAAATATAATACTTTGTCTTAAGGTATATATAATAACATTTTTAAAAGATATATTAAAAATGAACTTTAAAAAATTTTAGTTTTTAAAATAAAATTTTAAAAATTTTAAAAAATTTTCAGGGTTTGGGGGGTAGGAATCAAATTCTTGGCCTTCTGCTTGCTATATTCCTGGCCCTAAAAATGAATTTTGTTTTTTCACATATATTATTTAAAAAAATAAAAAACAAAAAATATAAATTTTTTGTTTTTAACAGCAGTTTTATTTAAGCCAAGAAAAGAACCAGACTCTACAGAGCGAATTTGGGCCAACTATAAGTACCTCCTACAGTATGAGAGTGAGTCACCACACAAGAGAGAACACAGTGACATACAATTTTTTAAAAATTGATTTTTAGAGTGCTGGGGAAATGGCTCAGCGGAAATAGTGCTTCCCTGGCAAGCGCAATGGCCTGAGTTCAATCCCCGGTTCCAACAACAACAAAAAAATTGATTTTAGAAAATTTTAATTAATTATTTGGTGCATGGTCTCACTACACAGCTCAGACACATAGTGATCCCCCTATCTCAGCTTCCCCAGTACTAGGATTACAACTGTGTGCCATTATGCCTGGTTTCAGTGGCCAGCACAGCATGTAGTACCAGGTATTAAATCCAGATCCTTGCGCTTGCCAAGCAGACACTTAGACTACTGACTATGTCTGTAGGCCAGTGATCTATAATTTTTTACAAAAATGTATTTTCTATTATATCATTGCTAGTATTAGGGATTACTCAGTATTTCATCCCTTGGGGAACTTCACATTCTAACTTGAAGTGCTAGGTGAAAATAACACTGTTATTCTGAATTTCTAACTCTATTTGCCACCAAAAATGTCTTATTTTTTGTAATACACCAAAATCTTGTTTTTCCAAGCCTAGAATTGTAAAATAATAAGCACTCTGAATTAGGATATTTCAATGTGTACAGATGAACTAAGTGCTCCAAAGGTCTACCTAACTACATGCTCCCTGCTTTTAACTAAGCTGTAAGTCTCCTGGGTGGCTTAAGTGAATTCGATACCCTTTTTAAAAAAACCTGTGAAGTATACATTATTTTTCCACTGTAGGAGGCCAGTTATTTTACCTTCATGTATATACTAGATGTATCATGTTATACTATAATAAATAATAGAAATAGGTCTCTTGTAGAAATAACAGCAGATCTTGGCAAGTAGCAGCTGTTTGATGCACATAAACAGTATCATCTTTCTTGCATCTGTACAGTTTCAATTCCTTGTTAACTTTTCTCCTCCTAGGGACAGCATTTCTATTAGTGACACAAAAGCTGTTCACTATCATTTCTGTTATATTTATTTACTATAAATAGGGTAGTTGCTCTCTCTGGTCATAAAGGAGAGGGCTGCCCGCTTGAGGTAACCTTCTCTCAAAAACAAAAGAGGTAAAAATAAAAAAAATTATTACCTGATACAAGCTTGAGGGATTCCATAGTTGTACCCTGAAACGTAAGAGACTCTCTGAATAATGGGAATATCACAATTTCCCAGTATCGGAGAAAAAAGATTTGATGAAGGCAGTGAAGCATTCATTTCTGTTTGCACATAGGAATCAGCAGCAGTGGCACTCAGAGTTCGTGTTTTTATATGGTACTGGGAGTCATTTGGGAGCATGTGTTCTAGCACTTTCAGATTAGTGGACTTCTGTTCATTTTCAGAGAAATCTGATATATTCTGCATTTCAAACCCATTTTTGCCAGCAATTCTGTCTTTGTTGTCATCAGGAGAATCAAACTGCAGCTGTCTGCGAGGGCCAGATCTGAATTCCTGAGTCTTAAGGTACTGGCTGCTTGTCTGAAAAAGATGATTTGGGCTGACTGTTTTCTCTTCTTCCTGCATAATCTTAATGATTTTGATCAGTTGGAAGAGACGTTTGCGGTCATTCATGTCATGGACTCCCAGTCTGGAGTAGTCTTTCATTGTAACCTTGGCTAATTCATCTATTTTCTGAAGGCCAAGGGCAGTAAAATGAGGATAATACTGTGCAAGTTCAGCTTCACAAAGACATTCATATAACCAGGATGTCATTGTTATGAATCAGTTTTTATAAATTCTGAAGAGAGAGGGGAAACATTGTTCATTTAAAATACAGTATACATAATAAAATTTTCCTTTTAAAAAATAAGACAGGATCCAGGCATAGGGACACATACATATAATCCTAGCACCTCAGAGGCTGAGGCAGGAAAATTTTAAGGTTGAGGCTACCTTAGCTACAACAGATAATTCAAGGTCAGTCTAGAATAGTGAGCCTCTGTTTCGACTCTACCCCACAAAAGGCATTAAAAAAATGTAGAAATATATTTTATCATTATAAGTTTTCAATAAGTGACTAAGCATAAAGCAAAATGTTTGTATGGCTTATGATGGATTTATAATAGATATAATTTTCCCATCTGCTCAATAAAGACATTTTCAACTATATACAGAGTCTGACAAAAAAATGTATACACAGTTCAACAGTTTGTCATACTAACCAATGTCTGGAAGCAAATGGCCACCACTTTGAGCACCTCTTGTAATTGTAGAGGTCAAAGGTAATGTATCAATCTCATAATGTTTTAATAAATTCATAGTAAAATATTTACACAAATTTTTATTTTCCTTATGTATACATTTTTTGGGCAGACTAAATAGTTACACAGATACACACACAATGAAAATCACTTACTTATTTCTTGGGAGTTCCTTCTAACTTTGCAATGTCTACTTAACACATGCCACTAACTACTGAAATCTTGTTCTCAACCACTGATTGTAGCAGAACTAATTATAGATGTTCAACTTAATGGCAAGGCATGTCGCACAACTGTTTCCAATGATTAATGAACAAAGGCTTATGAACTCTTCCAAAATAGAAAGTGGAATTCAATAGCAGACTACAGAGGATTATAAACTAACATAACTTAGAGGAAATCAAAGTTGTATTTGCTGAGTACTGGCAAGTTAAAATTAAAAACTTAAAAGTTAAAAACATCATCAATTCAGAATTAACTCAGTATTTTAGATCATTCTAAAAGGTGGTCATCTATAGTTCTCTCAGTAAAATATAAATGAGGTTATTTATGTAGGAAATTGCCACGTCAAAATTTTAAATAGTTATATGTTAACATGCTTAAAAATTTAATACCAGATATTTAATCAAATACTAGCAAATGATGTATTTGCATTATCTACTCCACTGTGTGAAGAAGTCCCCTCAGCAGCCCTCACTAAAGTAGAAGCCAACTTAGACCATTGAGCCCAATGGTGTCACAAATATGGCAGCCATGGGTGTGGTCTCAGCTGAAACGAGGTGAAAAATTACCTAGTGAAGCCCAACCCAAGTATCTGACACTAAGGTATGAGCACTGATTGCTTTAAGACACATTTTAGGATAGTTTGTTTCACAGCACTAGATAATTATACTACCACTTCTTAAATTTTATTATTAGCTTTATTTTTTAAGATAAAACTGAATAGAAAGCTGAGATTTCCCAAATATCCCTTGGCTACATATATATAGTCTCCCACCTTAATGAACCTACACTAACAATGTGCATCATAGCATTATTAAGGTTCACTTTAGTGTTACATATTCTATGGACTTAAATATATGACACATTCACATCTGAATAAAATACTTTCATTGCTGTAAATATTCTATGTTCTTCTCAATCATCTTTCATACTCTCATGCCCCAGTAATCACTAATCTTTTTATTGCCTGCACAGTGCCTTTCCCATAATGCCATATTTTTGGAATCATATAGTACATATGTAGCTCTTTGTTTTTTTTTTTTTTTTTTTTTTTTTTTTTTTTTTTTTTTTTGGAGACAGGGTCTCACTGTGCAGTTCAGGCTGGCCTTAAGCTCACTTTGTAGCTCAGGCTGGTCTCGAACTCACAACAATCCTCCTGCCTCAGCCTCCCTAGTGCTGGGATTACAGGCATGCGCCACCACTGTAGCTCTTTGTATTGGCTTCTTTCACTTTATAATACGTATTTAAGTTACCTCCAAGTCTTTTCAAGGCTTGATGGCTCATTTCTTTTTGGGGTGTTCATTTCATTTCTTTTCTTTTTTTCCATTTCTTTTTTTACCAGTGAAAAATAATCCACTATCTAAATCACCATAGTTTATCCATTCACCTAATGGAAAATATCGCACATACTTACAAGTTGTGGCAACTATGAACGAAACTTCTGACATCTGTATGCAAGTTTTTGTGTGAATGTAAGTTTCAACTCCTTTGGGTAAGTACCAAGGAGTATGACTGCTAGCTATATCATAGGGTAAGAATCTACTCAGTTTTCTTAGAAATTGCAAAATTGTCTTCCATGGTACCTGTATTATTTTACATTCCCACCAGCACTGACTGAGTTTTCCCAGTGCTTTGAACTGTTGCCAATACTTGGTGAGATCAGTTCTCTAAATTTGGTCATCCTGAAAGGCTATAAGTAGTGGTATCTCATTATCTCTTGTGCCTTTTAAAAATGCCGGCTAAGGATGTACAAGACCTCTATGCTGAGAAGAGTGAAACAGATATTAGAAAATGGAAAGATATCCCGTTCTTGGTTAGTAAGAACCAATATTGTGAAAACAGCCATACTTTCAAAACTGCTATAAAACAAAACTGTTATACAAATTTAATGCAATTCTAATAAAAATTTCAATAGCATATCTCACAAAAATCAGAGAAAACAATCCTAAAATTAATTTGGAACCAGAAGAGACCTAGCATAGCAAAGGCAATCTGGGCAACAAGTGCAAGGTAGGGGACATCACCATCTGTAATATGGAATTACACTATAAACTACTGTGATGAAAACAGCATGGTACTGGCAAAAATAAACAAACAAAAAGACCTGAAGATCAATGGAATAGACTAGAAGATGCAAGAACAACTCCAGACATATTCAGCCACTTTATATTTGACAAAGTGGTGAAACACATGTGCTAGAAGGTAGCCTCTTTAATAAATGATGCTGGAAAAACTGACTGCACATGTCAAAGATTAAAATTGAGCCACTATGCACTAAACTAAATTTGAAATGAGTCAAAGATCTAAAAAATTAAAACAGAAATACTAAATCTGCTGGAAGATAGAATAGGTAAAATTCTTGAAGACATTGCTATAGGCAAAGGCTTAATGATTAAAGCCCTGAATGCACAGGAACTATTACAAAGAATTGACAACTGGAATCTCATCTTATTAAAAAGCTTTTGCACAGCAAGAGTATCATGGTTTGTGTCTAGTTGTCCCCTGAAAGCCTCATGTAATCATTAGGGTGGGCATCTAGAGTTTGTGATTAATTCATGATCCAATGCTGGGATTATGGATGTGAGTGCTACACCTCTGGATAGCCTGAATGCAATGTAAGGAAGGGAGAGAAGCCTACTCTTTGTCATATCCCCTGCTCCTACCTTTTTGCTCTTACTGTTTCGCTGTTTTCTGCCACTATAAGCTATTGTCCTCAGCCATGGGCCACTCTGCTTTGGAGTAAACTGATTATGGACTGAAACTTCCACAAACTGTGAGCTAAATAAATCTTTCCTTCTTTCATTTTGGGCTTCAGGTATTTTGTCCTAGCAATGAGAGGAAAGTAACTTACCACCAACAGAGTGAACAGACAAGCTGCAATGTGGGAAAAATGACTGCTGGATGTTTCTCTGACAAAGGTTTACTATGTGAACATATAAAGAACTCCTAAATTTAAAGACCCAAAGGCCAGTCAAATAACTCAGTGGATTAAAGTGTTTGCAAGCAGACGCTGGGGCTCTGGGTTGGATCCCTGGGACTGTTGTGCTGGCCCTGCCCCCAGTATGTGCTGAGACTGCAATTGGGATTGGGTGTGGTGGTGTGCACCTGTAATCCCAGCACTTGGGAGACTGTAAACAGGTGGATCACTATGAGTCTGATCTAGTAGTGAGACCCTGATTCTTTCCTAAAATACAAAAAAAAGACCCAATCCAAAAGTGTGGATAAATATATACTTTTCAGCTAAAGAAATACAAGTAGCAAATAAATATATGAAAAAATATTCAATATCATTTTTAGTGATTTGAGAGATGCAAATTAAAACACTGAGATTCTATCCCACTACAGAAAGAATGGCTATCATCAAGAAATCAACTAATAACAAATGTTTGTGGGGCAGTGGTAAAAAAGGACTGGTGGTGGGAGTGCAGACTGGTGCAATCTCCATGGAAATCAATGGGGAACACACTCAAAAAGCTAGGATTGAAGGTCCAATTCAACCCAGCTATCCCCCTTCTGGGTATCTTCCCAGAAGGATTAAAAACATCATACACAGCGATATATGCGCATCCATGTTTATAGTACCACAATTTGACATATCTAAATCCTGGAAACAACCCAAACACCCATCAACTGAGGAATGGATAAAAAAGATGTGGTATTTTTATACAACAGAGTCTTACCATAAAGAAGCCATAAAGAAGGATAAACTGAAGACTTTAATAGGTAAATGGATGCAACTTGAGACCTTACTCAATAGTGAAATAAATCAGACTCACATGTGTAAACTTCATATTGTCTCCCTGATATGAGAAACTGAAACAGTAAATGTGATCCAAAGTATATGATATTATAAAATGGGAAGAAACTTCAAAAGTAAAGAGAAACTGGTTTAGGGAAATGGAAAAACAAGAAAGGGAAAAGCTTCAATAGTAATAATAGCAACTGCTAGGTATCGAGCATTTAATATACATACTTAATATATACCAGGCATTGTCCTTAGGCATTGTATACTATGAAGGATGTTTACATATGAGACTTTTGACAAGCTAGTTGCTTAACATCTCTGAAATTCATTTTATTTAACTTTAAAATGGGAATCTAGAGGCCAGGGAGATGGCTCAGTAGAATAAGCACTTCCCTGGCAAGTGCAAGGGCCTGAGTTCAATCCCTGGTTCTGCAAAACAAACAAACAAAAAAAGAGAATCTAATAATGTCTCCCAATTCTTAAGGTTAAGATTCAATGAGAAAATGTTTATGTATTATTTTTATTTTTTTATTTTAGGGAAAGGTCTACAATGTGTTCAGGATCTCACTACTTGATCGGACTAGTGGTGATTCTCCTGTTTACAGTCTCAGTCTCCCAACTGCTGGGATTACAGACAAGGCCACCACACCCAATCTCAATTGCCATCTCAGCATGCCTGGGGGCGGGGCCAGCATGGCAGGCCCTGGGATCAAACTCCCTGCCCTTGTGCCTGTTTGCAGGCACTTGAATCCACTGAGCTACTTGGCCTGCCCTTCAATGAGAAAATATTTATAAAACTCTTGTAAAATACTTGTAAAAGCAGCATAATGTCTGGTACATTTTTAGTGCCCAATGAAAGATGGTAGTTACCACTGCTGCTATTATTATTTCTAGTATCTTCACCACCTAGCACAGAACCTAGAATAGAATAAGCCTTCATTGTTTGGGTTTATTTTAAGCTATTTCTAAGCAGCTGTATTCCCTACTGGATTCAGCCTAACCCACGGGAACAGGTTGTTAGTGGTATGCAGTCTTCTCCTATTCCACAGATTGTACAAGATCCTGTGTTTCACATATTCATCCCCTTGGTGACATAACAAACATTTCCCAATTCAACTCTGCCAATTATGGCCTCTTTTCCATCCCTTAATCAATACCTGCAAAATTAACATTCACTTTGCAATGCTTGGATATTCTATAATATCATGGGAAGATGCAAAAGTTAGTAGTAATTTAGACATGTAGATTAAAGCAGCCACTGCTTTAATACTTCTAATGTACGATGACAGTCATATCACATTTCTGAGTGCCATAATTAGCCGATGTTCTCCTATTTTAAAATTAAATATACTAGCTGGGCATGGCAGCACATGTCTGTAATCCTAGCACTCCGGTGGCTGAGACAGGAGGACCACTGTGAGTTTGAGACCAGCCTGCGCTACAAAGTGAACTCAAGACCAGCCTGAACTACATAGCAAGACCCTGTCTCAAAAAGAGAAAAATAAAGTATGCTTTTTTGTGCCACAGTTTCTCTACAGAGGTCTGGCCCTTCTTATTCTCATGGGATAAATACCAAAATCACTCAAAGAACTTTCCCTGAACCCTACCTAGATCCATAGAAAAACAAAATGAAACAAACTGCCAGGTTATGAGGAGGGACAGTAAAAAAACCTAAAAAAATATCCCCAGATGACTCTGGTTTACTTCACTGATCTATATCTATCTAAATGATAAATGCAAGAGCTGAGAATATATTTCAGCAATAAGGAAGATAATTTGCGTTTGATTTCCAACTCTCTTTCTCTCTGAAAGAAAAACAAACGAATGTACTAATCCAGCAATTTTACATCTAAAACCTTATTCATACAGATATTATGTATAAGTACGAAGGGATACTGTAAGTACAAAGGGATATTCATTACAACAATTTATAATCACAAAGAAATGGAATAAGCCAGGCGTGGTGGCGCATGCCTGTAATCCTAGCACTTGGGAGGCTGAGGCAGGAGGATTGTTGTGAGTTCAAGACCAGCTTGAGCTGCAAAGAAATGGAATAGAGACAAGTTAAACTATGGCTGTCCTTTTTAAATGAGTAATACTACAACCAATTAGAGACTAAGTAAACTTTTCAGTGTTATTAAAAGGAAAGCTTTCCAATATAATGTTAAATGAAAAGCAATGTAGAGAATAGTTTATAAAGGAGGCACTTACTGGAGAGAGATAAATGATTAACAGTACAGCTACAAAATATCTGACATGTTATACAAGTAATAATTGTAGTCTCCTGGAACCAGGCATAATGGGACATTTGGGAGACTATAGCAAGGAGGATCACAAGTTTGAGGCCAGACTGGACTATACTAAGTTCAAATTGAGTCTGAACTACTGTATATGTAGTAAGAGCTTGTCTCAAAAGAATCACTTAAAAAAAAATGGTCTTCTGGAATGAAGAGAAAAGTGGTAGAGGATAATTATAGGAAGGATATTACTATAACCAATAAATGTTAATAACTATCTTTTTATTTTCATTTCTATTTCAATGCTGTCTTCATCACTTCGCAAGACCTAGAATAGTGTATTTTTAAATTATGAAACTATGTCACTATATTATTTTAAAAAATACATTTCTCACCTGAGCATGATGGTGCATGCATCCCTGTAATCCCAGCACACTAGGAAGCTAAGACAGGATACAAAACTTGAGCCCAAAGTGGCTGGGTGGCACACTCATATAATTCTAGTGCTTGGGAGGCTGAAGTAGAAAGATTGTCAAAACTTCAAGGCCAGCCTGGGCTATATAGCAAGTTCAAGGACAGTCTGAACTCCATGGTGTGAACCTGTCTCAAAAACAAAATACCCAAAAATAAACAAACAAAAATGTTCAAAACAAAATTTGAGCCCAGCTCCAGCAATTTAGCAACATAAGACACTATCTCAAAACAAAAATGTTTGGAGACTGTTATGGTTTGTGTCTAGTTGTCCTCCCAAAGCCTCATGTAGTCATAGGGTGGGGACTCCTAAAGTTTGTGATTAACTCATGATCCACTGGGATTATGTGTGATCCAACGCTGGGATTATGGGTTTTAAAATTGCTGGGATTATGGGTGTGAGTACTTCCACCAGCCTGGGGCAGAGAGCCTGAATGTAATATAAGAGACAGAGACAGCGATTGCTCTTTGTTGCATTGTTATTGTTCCATCGCCATGAACTGATGCTCTCTGCCATGTGCCGCTCTGCCTTAAGAGCCAGCTGAGTATGGACTGAAACCTGCAGTAACTGTGAGCTAAAAATAAACCTTTCCTTCCTTCATTTTGGGTGCTGGGTATTTGTCCCAGCAATGAGAGAAGAGTAACTAAGACAGGGATGTAACTTAGTGCAAAAGTCCTTGGTTCAATCCTCAAAATTTCATAATTCTATAAGCTTGATCACTAAAAGTAATAGAGATATCCTTAGGGGTCTCACAACTTTAAGAAGGCTAATTCTCTTTCTCTCACTCTCTCTCTCTCAAGGCCAACCTGAACTACACAGCAAGACCTGCCCCCCCATTTTTTTAGACTAATATCCACAAAGTTCTTACCAAATTTCAAGCTGAGCCTTTCATGTAGTTCAAAGAAACATTTTTTTAAATTTTTATTTTATTGAAGTACAAATATCAATGAGACAGTTTTAAGATACCTTGACAAGATGGATTTGATAAATTAATACATTGCAAACTGTTTTCATAATGTTTTGGTATCGTAGAAGGTGCATATATGATATTATACTTACATTATTATAGCATATGTCTCTTATCAGTAAATTAAGGGAGTGTAGCTGTTTACATATCTTATTTTTTATACCTGAATTATATCAAAGATTCAATAATTAATACTTTCTACCTTGTTATTTTCCTAGTGGTTGTCCATAATACTAGAAGCCGACATAATATCCTGTCCAACCACCATTAATGCAAATCTTGCCTCTCATAGAATTATGTAGAAGCACGGTGTTATCTATATCAACTGTACTGTCCATACACACACACCATGATTCTTCCTTTCTATACCCCTTCCTTTGTCTACACCTGTCAAAGATGGGCACTCCATTGTCATTCAACTAATTTAGGTGCCTGAACTCGATGACACAATCCAACACAGTCCAGCATTCCACAACAATAGTGAATTATCTGAAGAAGTTGTCAACCATAGCCATTTACAGCTCAACTTATTATTATGGCCTCACATTATATACCTCATTTTTATACTTTTCTGCTGGATGGTTGAGACCTAGATAGAGCAAGACCTATATACCAACACATGTACTTTTTATGAGGTCAGTGAAGTCCCCTCAGGGTTTATCTTGTAGTCTTGTACCTTATTCTGTAGATCCTTTGTCTGTGTCATCCATGTGGATGAGTCACGGCCAATGCTTGACCACTTTGCTCTCTGTGAGACCTGAGAGAAAGTTTTCTCTCCATGTGACTCTCCCTAGGCACACTATAGAACTTCGATCTCTTTCCTCTGTGGCTCCATAATCTCCTTGTTCAGAAAATTTGGAGTTCAACTGAGTTTCATGATGTTGCAGTACAGGTTCTCCTATGTCCTGAGTCCTTGCTGACCTTGAAAGGCTACTGGCCAAAATGTTGGCTGGCCTTGTGGCTCTTCTATTTCTCCAATTCTGATCTGTGAACTTAGGTTGTTAACCATCCAGAAGAAAAGCTGATTAGTATCCTGCAGCATATGCCATTTACTTTGCCTTATCTGACTCAATTGTTTTTAGCTGTTGCTGTACATTTCCATTTGTATTTCTTCTTTTTGCTTCTTATACTAGGGTCAAAGAAATATTTTAACGAGGCTAATTCCATTATTTCAGCAGATAGCCCACACTCACACTACTTTGGTGATCTGATTAAAATTTATGTGTTCTATTTTATGTCAAGCACTATGCAGGTACTTTGTATAAAACAATATTATTTAATGTGGTCAAGCCAGAATTCCATTGTGGTGGAGGTGGAGAGGGGGTGTTGGAATAAATTTCTAAAAATAAATATAGCTGCTGGGTGTCGTGGTGTACATCTGTAGTCTTAGCACTCAGACTATAATGGGTTCGAGGCCAACCTAGGATACACAGTGAGTTCAAGGTCAGCCACAAGTACACAGCAAGACCCTGTCTCAATAAATAAATGAATGACAGTATTTGTCATTCAAATTGACAATTATCAGTGCAAATTAATAATTTTAATGTTACTTTTAAAATTTTTAGTTTTATCCAAATTGTGTTACTGGGTTTATTTTCCAGTGAAAAATAAGTTAGAAGAGGTTGGGAACAAAGGACTATTTAAAAAGTATTATTTTCCTCAGCACCTAGAAACCTGATTAAGCAATTAGGGAGGAGAACAAAAAGGCTAAAACACCTGGTAGCTTGTGGACAGGATAAATATATGAATAATTGCCCCTAATCCCAGCATTTGGGAGGTTGAGGCAAGGATTGTCTCAAATTTGAGGAAAGCCTGGGCTACACAGTATGCTCAAGGCCAGCTGGAACTACATAGGGAGACCTTGTCTCAAAAAACCAAAATGAATAACAAGCACAAATACACACACACACACACACACACACACAGAAGCATGCATGCACGCACGCACACATACTCACTCACACACACGAGTAACTAACATGTTGGCAACCGAGGCTATATACTGTACCAGTTACCCAGACAAAAGTTATATTTTATAGGTAGCACAGATCTTCTTTGAGAAAAGTGAGTGGGAAGAACTAAATTAATTTTTCCTCTTTCCATTACTTTACGGAGATTTGGATGCAAGTTGTTAAAATATCGTTAAAACAAACTGTATCCAAACTCCAGAATTTTTGCACATCTTGTTAGACAGGCTTAACAGGATAATGATCCTTCTCTGTCTACTTTTAGCAAAAGATGCCCCTCTCTCAGCCAAGTATAATTTAGGTTGTAGTTGTCCAGGTAATAGTTCCTATTCTAGTTCCTATTACTTTTATTTCTTAGAAATAAAAGCCTTACTTATGCTAGGCAAGTCACTGTGAAATACAGTTGGTCACCATTATGCATATTGTAAAGAATGAAATCCCTAATTATAAGCCATTCTGCCTCTGTACTTCCTGCTTGCTTATCGCATATAAGCCCTAGACAAACAAAGATCAGAACCTGATATTTTGGGAATCATCCCGATCAGTTCCCATTGACATAAGCAAATCTGCCTCCAAATCCTGGCATACTGACCCATATCCTGTATTATTTAAGTGTGAGCTTTTAATTTTTCTTTAGCTTCTCTTTGGACTGAACCCAAAGCCTTACTTATGCTAGGCAAATACTGTATCACTGAGCCCACATTGTACCCACCTTATGATTTTGCTCTATAAAACTTCCTTTGAGAAGTTTGGCTCATTGGCAACTCATTTGGGACCCCTCTTGTCTCTTGGGATTGTCCTATTCCCCCCATTCCTTTTCTCCAATAAATTTTCCTACTCTGCTATTCCTTAGAATTCTTCTTTGACTTCAGGGAACAAAATTTTGGCATACTGGACTTTAGCTGGTTGGGAGTTACATTAATTTTCTTTATTATCATTTGGAGGTCTCACTGAGATAACTGGTAGGAGATAAGAGTTTGCTTTTGATTCATGGATTCTGAATTGTGACTTGTTTAGGTAATCAGAAATGGTCATCTTTGCTTACCAATTGCTTATGCCTTGAATTCTTATGTCTTGTCTGTTTTCCTTTTGCTAAAATGATAATTTTTAAATTCATTAACTTTACTGAAAATCAATAATTATATAGCAAATTAAAAACTGTAGAGAAATATTTAATTGTGAAAGATATAAAAGGTAGACAGAGTGAATTTTAGATAAATATTTCTGAAATGAATATATAACATGAGATTAATAATAGACTGCTAGCACTCAGGAGGCTGGGGCAGGAGGATTGGTGTGAGTTTGAGACCAGCCTGAGCTACAAAGTGAGCTTAAGGCCAGCCTAAACTGCATAGTGAGACCCTGTCTCAAAAAAAAGACAAAAAAAAAAAAAAAAAAAAAAAAAAAAAAAAAAAAAAAAAAAAAAAAAAAAAAAAAAAAGATTGCACATTGTAAAAAATTATTCACAAACTCAAATGAATATAACAATAAAAATTGTCTAAAACATGAAAAAGAGTTTATAGATCAGTCATATAATAGTTCACTCTGTACCTCAGTCAAGAAACTTATATTCATATAACTAGAATTCTCAAAGTAGAAGGAGGTAGGCAATAAATATAAAATGATAAATTTATTTTTATTTTTAAATTAATTTATTGAGAAAAAAACTGCAATGAGACAGCTTCAAAACAGGTTGGTAGGAGAGTTACAATAATTAATACATTGCATATTCTTGTCTTTGTAGTAGTTATTCTTAGCACAGGATGCATACATGATAGCCTGTCCAAACACTATTAGTACAAATCTTTCTTCTTATTGAATTGAGAGAATGTAGCTATATATCTATCCTAAAAATTGTTATTTATTTATTTATTTATTTATTTGTTTGTTTGTTTATGTGGAAATGGGGATTGACCTCAGGTCCTTGTGCTTGCCAGGGAAGCACTTTATTCCACTGAGCCATCTCCCCAGCTCCTATTTTTTTATTTTTTATTTTTTTGTCTTTTCGAGACAGGGTCTCTATATGCAGTTCAGGCTGGTCTTAAGCTCATTTTGTAGCTCAGGCTGGTCCCAAACTCACAACAATCCTCCTGCCTCAGCTTCTCGAGTGTTGGGATTACAGGCATGCACCACCATGCCCAGCCCCCCCCATTTTTTTCTTTATGTACATTATACTTTTTTTATTAATAGGACAATTTCAATAATCAATACATCATACATTGTTATCTTCTTAGTGATTATCCATAGTACAAGAAGCAGACAGGATATCCTGCCCAAACACTATTAGTACAAATCTTTCTATTCACTGAATTAAGCTAGAGTAGCTGTATATCTATCCTGACTATTCTGTATATACAAATACAAAATGGTCCTTCCTTTGTATCCCCTTTTTTTGTTTTGTTATGTTAGAGATAGATATTCCATTGGTACCTAAATACTATAGGTTCATGAATTCAACAAAATAATCCAACATAGCGCAGCAGTCCACAGTAGTAGTGGGTTATCCGCAGAAGTTGTTGACTTGAGCCTTTCACACTCAATATATTAACATGGCTTTACTTTATATACCTCATTTTTATACTTTTCTGCTGGATGGTTAAGAGCAAGATAAAGCAAGACCAATATAACAAGAAATGTAACTTTTGTATCAGATAAGGTCAGTGACGTACCCTCAGGATTTATCCTGCAATCCCATACTGCGCTTTGTAGATCTTTTGCCAGTGTCAGCCTTGTGGATGAAATCACCCCCACTGGTTGAGCAATTTGCTCTCTGTGAAAGCCTGTGAGAATATTTTCCCTCTGTGTGACTCTCCTTAAGCACATTCTACATAATGATCACTTTCCTCTATGACTCCATGATCTCCTTGATCAGAAAATTTGGGATGCAACTGAATTACATGATGGTACAGTACAGGTAAAATGATAAATTTAAACTGAGAACATGGTTTCATGGAAGAGTATGGTTTCTTTAATGGGACATTTTGCTTTTGCAGTCACAATATTGCATTCCTGTTTTATATATGCTTCATGTGGACTTCTTGTTGCTAAATTTGCTCCTTGCTTGACTTGTTAGATACTAATGCTAGGTAAAAGTAATGCTAAGGATATCCTTTAGTGAACCTTAACATGAAGTGCTATAAAATAGATCTTTTATGAAATCTACTTTACATTTAGAAAATAGACATGCCAATTAATCAATTACAGGGCTCCACCTGCCAATAAAAGACAAAGTCAGCAGCTGTTCTCAAGACATGGTTGCTAGGTTTCACTGGGACAGTGGGCCTGATCCTCTCTCTACACTCTAGAGGGAATGTTGAGATTATTTTGCCTCAGTTTCCTTTCTGATCTGATCTGCTGATGAGAAGGCAAACTTAGTTGGTTTTTTTTTTTTTATCTTTTTGAGACAGGGTC
Source organism: Ctenomys sociabilis (assembly GCA_004027165.1). Taxonomy (NCBI): domain Eukaryota; kingdom Metazoa; phylum Chordata; class Mammalia; order Rodentia; family Ctenomyidae; genus Ctenomys; species Ctenomys sociabilis. Next base: position 14,955 of record PVKA01006251.1, on the reverse strand, counting down.
TTGCTATGCAGTTTAGGCTGGCCTTAAATTTACTTTGTAGCCCAAACTAATCTTGAACTTGGCAATGATCCTCCTCCTTCAGCCTCTCCAGTGCTGAGATTATAGGTATGTGCTACCACGCCTGATTAGCAAGCTTAGATCTTGAGAATTCCCATTTTTGCCTTTCCAGGTTGAGAGTGATAACTGTTGCACAAGTTTTATATTTTTTCTGAGAGAATGAGATGTTTATGTATTACTGTCCCAGTGAAACCTACAAGACAGAAAAGAAACTACAAAAACTCCTTAAGTCATGGAAATCAAATAATATCCTCCTGAACAACCAATGGATAACAGATGAAATTAAGAAGAAATTAACAATATCTACAATTAAATGAAAATACAGATCTATGGGATGCATTGAGAGCAGTCCTGAGAGTTAAACTTATAATGGTGAATTCTCACATCAGTTAAACAGAATGAGCACAAATAAACAATCTAATAGTGTACTTCAAGCTTCTAGAAAAAAAAGAGCAATTAAAGCCCAAAGCCCATACAATGGAGGAAATTGTAAAGATCAGAGCAGAAATGAACACAACTGAGACTTAATGAAAACAATACAGAGAATTAATGAATTGAAAAATTGGTTCTTTGAAATAATAATAAAAAAAAAAAAAGATAAATTCTTAGCTAACCTTAACCAAAAAAAAAAAAAAAAAAAAAAAAAAAAAAAAAAAAAAAAAAAAAAAAAAAAAAAAAAAAAAAAAAAAAAAAAAAAAA
>PVKA01006251.1:0-14099 GCA_004027165.1 Ctenomys sociabilis | reverse complement strand
CCGGTTCCACCAATAAATAAATAAATAAATAGAAAAGCCCAGGTGCTGGGCTTTTACTGCTGAATTCTGCAAGAAATTAGATTTAATGCCAATACCCCTCAAATTCTTTAATGAAATTAAAAGGAAGCAATACTCCTAACTCATTCCCTGAGGCAAATATTATTCTGATACCAAAACCAGAGAAAGACACAACCAAAAAGAGTACAGGCCAATTTCCCTAATGAACATAGATGCTAAAATCCTCAATAAGATATTAGCAAACATAATGCAGCAAATTATCAAGAAGAGTATACACCATGACGAAGTAGGATTCATTCCAGAAATCAAGGGATGGTTCAATATATGCACATCAATAAATGTAATATATCAACAGAGTCAAAGACAAAAATCACATGATCATCTCATAGATGCAGAAAAAGCTTTTGATTAAGTCCAACATTCATTCACAATAAAAACCCTACTGAAAATTGGAATAGATGGTCTTTACCTCAATCTGATAAAAACCATCTCTGACAAACAAATAGCCAACATCATATTAAGTTGAAACAAACTTAAAGCTGTTACTCTAAAATTAGGAACAAGACAAGGATGCTCACTATCACTACTCCTATTCAATATAGTTCTGGAAACAATAGCCAAAGCAATTAGATAAGAGAGAGAAATAAAAGGAATAAGGATAGGAATGAAATTATCATTATTTGCAGAGGACATACTCTACATAGGAGACCCCATAAACTCCACCAAAAGACTTACAGATTTAATGACCAGTTCAGTAGTATATCTGGATACAAAGTCAACACTCAAAAATCAATAGGATTCCTGTGCACAAGCAACATACTCACTGAGTGAGAAATTAGGGAAACCATACCCTTTACAATAGCATCCAAAAAATGAAGTACTTAGGAATCAATCTAACAAAGGAAGTAAAAGATCTATATATTAAAAATTACAGTACTCTGAAAAAGATTGAACACAAAATGGGAGGATATGCCTTGCTCATGGAAAGAAACAATCAACAGTGAAAGTGGCTATACACCCACAATTGTTATACAGATTTAATGCAATCCCAATCAAAATACCATTAATATACCTCACACAACTAGAGAAAACATTCCTAAAATTCATTTGGAGCCAAAAGAGACCTAGAATAGCAAAAGCAGTTCTGGGTCTCAGAAATAATCAACAAAGGGCTCTTGCTCTTTGCCGCCACCATGAAAGGTTGTTCTCTCTCTACCTTGTGCCACTCTGAGACACAAGCTTTTTTTTTTTTTTTTGACAGAACTAGGGATTGAACTCAGGCCCTTGCACTTGCCAGGGAAACGCTTATTCCACTGCACTATCTCCCCAGCCCCACTACCTTCTACCAGCTGAATATGGACTGCCTTGGAGCCAGCTGAATATGGACTGAAAACTCCAGTAACTGTGAGCTAAATAAACCTTTCTTTCATTTTGGGTGTTGGGTATTTGTCTCAGCAAATGAGAGAAGAGTAACTAAGACAAAATTTGGTACCAGAGGAGTGGGGATGTTGACATTGCTGTGGCTAAACCTGACCATGTGGATTACAAGCTTTTGGAAATCGCTTATGGGAAGAGACAGGAAAGGTTCAGAGACGTTGCCTACAAGTGAAGTGCTGAAACAGCTTCAGCTACTCTGTTTAGGAGATTCTGGCCAGAGCTCTGAAGACCAGAAGACTGATGGAAAGCAGATCTGCAAAGACCAGGCTAGGGAGGCTTCTGCTCCGAAGGACTGTATTGATTGTTGGACTCTGGATCATTTGTGTTTTGATTTGGCAGAAAAGCTGTCTGCATTTTGCTTGTGCCCAGAGACTTTGCCTGAGACTGAGTTTAAGCATGGTGGACTGACTGATCAATCTGGCAAGATATTTCAAAGCAATCAAATATTGGGTCAGTGACATGGTTGTTACTAGAATCATTTAGCCAGATTAATGTTGAGAATGAAGAGTAAGAAGCCCAGCAGGATGGGCCAAAATGTTGTGAATTTGGCCAGAAAGGAAGCTCCAATAAAGCTGTGGACTGCAAAGATGGAGCTGAGAGGATCTCCATTAAGGAAAAGGAACAACAGAATGGAAAGGATGGCCTGAGGGCATCACAGGAGGAGGCAGGTCTCCACCTTTTGCAGCCTCAGAACTGCAAAGGTCAAGGACTTTGCCTTGAGGGGAAAGCTGCTGAACCCCATGATCCAGAATGGCGTGGCTGCACCAGGTTCCAGAATAGCGCTGGCAAGAATCTGTTCTTAGGAATCATAAAGTGATCACTCATCCAGGCACTTGACCCCTACAGCCAACAGAGAAGGAAGCCAGGCTACTGCTCCAGCTGGCAGCAGATCTTGGCATCATCCACGTGGTGATAGTTTTAAGCACATTCAGAATGCAAGAGTTCTGAGGTTAAGAAGATTTCCACCTTAACTTCAGAAGAAGGCCTGGGAGGCCAGGCAGTGTACCCCTTAGAGGACAGTGTGTGAAGCTGTGAGTGAGAAGCCTATTCAGTGGAAACCCCAGAAGACTGGAAAAGCCAGGAACAAGGATCATATAAGGGAAACTGCAAGGAGGGAGCAAAGCCTGCCTAAGAGAGACACCATGAGAGCTAAAACGAGTGCTGTGGGGATGGAGCCTTGTAAAGGCCTTTGGAGCTCACAGGTCAGTACAGATTGCTTCAGATGTCCCTCATGGAACTGCAGGACTTAAAGTTTGCCCTGCTGGATTTTGGACTTGTGTTGGTCCCAATGCTTTGTATCCTGCTGTGTGTATCTTTTGGAATGGTAATGTTTATCTTGTGCCTTTCAATGTTGCAATTGTTAAGTTTTCACTTGTCAGGGGCTCACAGTTGAGTTTGCCTTGGATCTTGGAGGAGACTTGGGACTTGGACTTTTCAGCAATGCTGAAACTGTTAGGACTTTGGCAACTCTCAGAGACGCACTAGAATGGCTTTTGTATAAAGAGATGTGCATGAGTCTTTGAGGGTCCAGGGGCAGAATGTTATGGTTTGTGTAAAGGTGTTCCCCTAAAGCCTCATGCAGTCATTGGGTGGCTTCTGGAGTTTATGATTGATTCTTGTGGGTGTGGATGCTACACCTGCCTGGGACAGATAATTTGCATTTCAATGTAAGGTGGGAAAAGAAGCTAGCTGCTTGAGCTGCTGCTACCTCTTGCTTGTGCTCTTGTTCTTTGCCCCCATCATGAAAGGTTGTTCTCTACCTTGTGCCACTCTGCCTTGGAGCCAGCTGAATATGGACTGAAACCTCCAGTAACTGTGAGCTAAATAAACCTTTCCTTCTCTAAAAAAAAAAAACAAAAACAAGAACAAAAACAAAAAAGAAAGACAAGGCAGGAGGTATTACAATCCCTCATGTGAAATTCTATTACAAAGCTACTGTAATAAAATCAGCATGAAGGGCTGGGGAGATGGCTCAGTGGAATAAGCGCTTCCCTGGCAAGCGCAAGGGCCTGAGTTCAATCCCCAGTTCTGCAAAAAAAAAAAATTAAATAAAATAAAATCAGCATGGTACTGACAAAACAATAAAAACAAAACACAGACCCAAGGATCAGTGGAACAGATTAGAAGACACAGACACAACTCCAAACACACTCAACCATCTTATCTTTGACAAAGTGACCAAACATGTTCACTGGAAGAAGACTGCTTTTTATTAAACAGTGCTGGAAAAACTGGCTCTGTATATGCTGAAGACTAAAAATAGGTCTGTGTCTATCACTATGCACTAAACTAAATCAAAATAGATCAAAGATCTAAATATTGAAATAGACAATCTACTGGAAGAGAAAGAATGTAGAAATCTTTTTTTTTCAGTACCAGGCATTGAACTCAGGATCCTGTGCTTGCCAGGCAAGCGCTTATTCTACTGAGCCATCTCCCCAGGCCTAGTATGTAGAAACTTGAAGGCATAGATGTAGGTAGAATAGAGTTCATGAACAAAACCCAAACTGTATATGAAATAAGAGAGAAATAATCAACAACTGGGACCTCATCTTATTAAAAAGATGTTTAATAATAAATCAGCAACAGAATGAACACAACCTACAGACTGGAAAAAAATTTTAGATAGTTGTCCGTCAGACAATTTCTATCTAGAATACATAAAGTACTAAAAATAAAATCAGACTCCCCAAATCCAAAGATCTGATCCAAAACAGGCATCTGAGATGCATATATATTTCTCAGACAAAGAAATACAAATGGTAAATAAATACATGAAAAAATGGTCAATATCATTGGTTAGCCCGACACAGTAGCGGCATCTTTGTGATCACTGCACTTCAGAGAGGCTGAGGCAGGAGAATCGCAGCGAGTTAGAGAACAGCCTGAACTACAAAAAAACAACAAACCAAATTATTCCCTGAGGAAATAGCTCAGTGGCAAAAGTGCCTGACTGGCAAGTGCAAGGTTGCAAGTTCAACCCTGGGGGGGGGGGAGAGAGAATATCATTGGTTATTTGAGAGATGCAAATTAAAACAAAACTGAGATTCCATCTCACTCCAGAAAGAATGGCTATCATCAAGAAATCAACTAATAACAAATGTTTGTGGGGCAGTGGTAAAAAAGGACTGGTGGTGGGAGTGCAGACTGGTGCAATCTCCATGGAAATCAATGGGGAACACACTCAAAAAGCTAGGATTGAAGGTCCAATTCAACCCAGCTATCCCCCTTCTGGGTATCTTCCCAGAAGGATTAAAAACATCATACACAGCGATATATGCGCATCCATGTTTATAGTACCACAATTTGACATATCTAAATCCTGGAAACAACCCAAACACCCATCAACTGAGGAATGGATAAAAAAGATGTGGTATTTTTTATACAATAGAGTCTTACTCAGCCATAAAGAAGGATAAACTGAAGACTTTAATAGGTAAATGGATGCAACTTGAGACCTTACTCATTAGTGAAATAAATGACTCACATGTGTAAATTTCATATTGTTTCCCTGATGTGAGAAAATGAAAAAGTAAATAAGGCCTAAAATGTACAATAGAAACTGTGAAATGGGAAGAAATTGTTAAAAAGGAGCTAGGATGGATGGAATAAAAGGGAAAGGAAGGGAAAAGAGAAAAAATATAAATCAGTTATACCATTTGTGTCTCTTAGTTCATAGGAAAGGAAGGTTTGTGTGCTTATTTCAATTGGAGAATATTTTATGTCCATATCTTATACTCTGAGTAACTACTTTAAAGAGAATAATATGCAATGTATTAACTACTGTTATTCTTCTAACATCTTGTTACATTCTCAGGACTCAAAGAAGAGTTCGAAGACTAAATTTTTCACAATGAGGGATAACTGGGATGGCTTGCTCTTCACTCATTCCTTTTAAATTATGCCTGACCTTCACCTGACTAAACTTCAGGTCGTACAGCATATTGTCTCCAGTGAGAAAATATAGGATCTTTATGTTGTTTTTGTACTAGAGCAGCTCTTATTGCTCTTCCTATTCAACCTTTAATTGCCCATACTTCAGTGTTTACTTCAGATTCCAGGAGGGTACTTGATCTGGGGGCATGTATATTACAATATTCAAACAAGATGAGATACCTCTTCCACTACTGAGGAAAACTAGGCCCCTTTAAGTGAGGCTGTGATAAGAACCATTGTAAAAGGCCCCTGAGCCATGTCCTTATTGTAAAGGTGACCACTGGAAGTTAGACTGCCCAGAGGCAGAAGCCCCAACGATCAGATCCATCTTACCAGTTGGTCCAACAAGACTGAAGAGGGCTCGGGAGATAGCTATAGAATAAACACTTGCCTGACAAGAGCAAGGTCCTGAGTTCAATCCCTGGTTCTGCAAAAAAAAAAAAAAAAAAAAAAAAAAAAAAAAAAAAAAAGAGGGACTGCCTTCAAAAAGACTTAAGTGTCTCAGTGGGAAAAGAAACCAGACTTCTGCTGGACACTGGCATATGTATCTCAGTCCTTTTTTTCAACTCTGGTCTTCCTTTCAGGTATCATACTTTAGTAACAGGAATAACTGTAGAGGAGATAACTTGGCATTTCTCACAATGAGGAATAACTGGGATGGCTTGCTCTTCACTCATTCCTTTTAAATTATGCCTGAAAGTCCAGTTCTCCTCCAAGGAAGAGATATTTCATCTTGTTTGAATATTGTAATATACATGCCCCCAGGTCAGGTACCCTGACTCACCCTCCTGGAGTCGGAAATAAACCCTTAAGTATGGGCAAGGTTGAATAGGAAGAGCAATAAGAGCTGCTCTAGTACAAAAACAACATTTTCTCACTGGAGACAATATGCTATAAGACCTGAAATTATTTCTCTCTCTCTCTCTCTCTCTCTCTCTCTCTCTCTCTCTCTCTCTCTCTGTGCTACCAGAAATCAAACTCAAGACCTCACATTTGCCAGACAGGTGTTTGTACCATTGAGATATATCCCCAGCCTTAAGACCTGAAGTTAAAGGAGGACTTTTGCCTATAATTTACAACTTAAGGGCAGTAGGTCTATTCATACATTGTAACAGCACTTGCAACAATCCAATCTTGGCAGTTCAAAAGCCCAATGAGGAGTGGAGGTTAATATAGGGTCCTAGATTGGTGAATGAGGCAGCAGTGCCCATTCACATGGTGATACCTAACTCACACACTCTCTCAGATTCCAGGAGATGCTAGTTGGTTTTCAATTTCAGATTTAAAAGATGTCTTCTTTTGTATTCCTTTATATACAAATTCCTAGGGTTTTTTTTGCTGTGAAAATCCTCATGACTAGGCCTCTCAACTGAACTGGACTGTGCTTCCTCAAGAGTTCAGAGAAGTCTTCACCTTTTTTGACAATTGCTTTCCCATGACTTGGCATGTTTTGAATTTTCTCAAATCAGTCCACAATATGTAGCTGATACACTGTTATGTGTCCCCTCAGAAGAGCTCTCCAGGCAAAGGCACCTGTGCTTTGCTGAATTTTGTAGTTTAGGGCACAACTTTGCAGCCTTGAGGTAAAATCCTTGAACCTTGTATCTAAAGGAATCCCAAAGGCTAGAGGAAAAAATAATTAAACCAATACTTTCCTTCTCAAAGTCCAAGACCCTAAAACAGCTAAGGAGATTCCTAGGAATCACAAGTTGTTGTTGCCTTCAGATGGCAGGGTATGGGGAGATCATATGACCCCTCTATCATCTCATACAGGAAGCCCAATATTTTAACCCATAGTTTAACCTGGGAACCTGACTCCCAAACTGCATTCCAGAAGCTTAAACAATTTCTCCTCAGTGTTCCCCCAGCATCAGTCCTACTGACACGACGCCCTTTCAATTTGTATGTTAATGAAATGCATGGCATAGCTTTGGGAGTGCTTATGCAAGATTGAGGACTTGCTCAACAGCCTGTGGCATATCTGAGTCATGAATTAGATATTGTAGCAAATGGATGGTCTGCGTGCCTTGGAGTTGTGGTTGCTGTAGTTCTCCTTGTAGGTTTCCAAGCTGACCTCAGGTAAAGATCTTGCTGTATATACACCTCACAATGTGGCAGGAGTTCTTTTTTCCAAAGACAGTGTATAGCTATCAGACAACCAACTTCTTGAATACGAGGCTCTACTTTTGGAAAGACCAGACATTCAAATAAAGATACATTCCTCCTTAACCCTGCTACCTTTCTACTAGAAAAAGAAATAGAGGCTGAAAGACATGACTGCAAACAATTCTCCATACCTAGGCAGCCTGAGACAAACTGTTAGACATACTCCTGACTGACCTGATTGAGCCTCTTCTGTGATGGCAACACATTCATGGAAAATGGGACAAGAAAGGCAGGCTATACCATAGTGACTACATCAGACACTTGAAAATTCCTTATTTGCCTCTGGGACTAATGCCCAGCTAAGCAGAATTTATAGTTCTGAAAAGGGCTTTGCAATTCAGTAAGGACAGAAAGTCAATATTTATACTGATTCAAAGTAAGCCTCTAGCTCAGAGACCACCATTTATTTTTTTTTTTCCATAATTTTATTGGGGAACAAACAACAATGAGACAGTTTCAAATCAAATTAGTAGGGCAGTTTCAATAATTAATACTGTGTATTGTTTTCTTAGTAGTTATTTGTTATACAAGATGCAGACATGATATTCTATTTACAAACACTGTTAGAACAGATCCCTCTATTCACTGAATTAAGAGAATGTAGCTGTAAATCTTAACTCTTTTGAATATACAGATACAAAATGGTCATTCATTTTTATCCCCTTTTTTTGTTTAGTTTTGTCAATTAAATATATAGGTGTGTGAATTCAGCAAAATATTCCAAATAGTCCAGTAGTCCATAATAGTACTGGTTTGTTTTTTGTTTGTTTGTTTGTTTTTGTCTTTTTGAGACAGAGTCTCACTATGCAGTTCAGGCTGACTTTAAGCTCACTTTGTGGCTCAGGTTGGTCTCGAACTCACAACAACCCTCCTGCTTCAGATTCCCGAGTGCTGGGATAGTACTGGGTTTTCCACATGTCTAGCAATGTCAGAAGTTGTTGACTTGAGTCTTTTACAGCTCAGCATAATATGGCTTTACTTCTTATAATTCAGTTTTATACTTTCTGCTGGATGGTTAAGACCAAGATAAAGCAAGACCTATGTAACAAGAATTGTAGCTTTTGTATCTGATTAAGGTATGTCAAATCCCCTTAGGATTTATCCTGAGACCCTGTACTGCGGTTTGTAGATTCTTTGTGTCAGCCATGTGGATGAGTCATGGTCATTGCTTTCTGTGAAAGCCTGAGAGAAATGTTTTCTCTCCATGTGACTCTCCTTAGGCACACTCTACATCATCGATCACTTTCCTCTTTGGACCCATAATTTCCTTGGTCAGAAAATTTGGGACACAACTGAGTTGCATGATGTTATAGTACAGGTTCTCATATACAGACCACCATTTAAACTAATATAGTCTATAACTTACATTTAAAAAAAATAAAGAAAGCTTCTATAGAATCTAGTAGAATCCCTAAGTAAGAGTAGAGAACCAACAATCATAGGTATAAAGATGGCTAGTTTCAAATATGGGATGATTATATGTGGTTAACTCCAACCATAGGACAACTTAATAGAAAGGCCCCTGTATGAAATCACTCCTATTCTCACTGGCCTAACTCTACTAAAATACTTGGGATGGGCATCCCTGAGCTGTGTACACACACCATAACTTTAAGGGTCAAAGACTGGTTTGCAACAGACTTATTTAATAGCCCCAGAATTAGGTGGGAGGCCCCAGTGGCACTCATTGGCTCCGTGGAACCAATATGTGGCCCTAAATGGATAAGGAAATGCATGCTAGGATTTGCATGGTTACAAGGCAGCAGGATCAGAAATGCCAACATGCAAACTTAGCCCATTTACAACATTGATGATCTAGAAGCACGTTTCATAGGTATGATCATCTGGCTTCTGCCTTTATTCTTTCACTAGGATTAAAGGATATCATGTGCCACGTAAGGGCCTGGACTAGCTATACTCAACCAGATTTAAATGAGAGTTCAAAAAAAATTTTTTTTAATGTATTTGGTACAGGGTCTCACTATGCAGCTTGGACTCCTAATGATCTGTGGGAGGCACGATAGCCCCAGAGCCCTCCATTGTCTTATGGAAACAGGTTTCTCTTCCTGCAAAGCTGCCATATCATGACTTCCTGCTGCATACTCCCCCAATGGATCACATGAGTGCCTCTAGCCTATAAGATTGCCTTAGTATGCCTACGTCATTGGTGACACTGACTTCCTCTCCCCCTGCTATAAAAGCCGTGTTGCTTCCTTGAATAAATGAGACTTGATCAGAATCCTGTGTTGTCTCCATTTCTCGCGTCTCCTGTCGTTTGTCCCCTCCTCCATTCCCCGCTCCTCTCCCAGGTGACTCTCACTGACCCGCTGGACTGGACAAGTGGCGCCCAACGTGGGGCTCCTGGTATGGAGGATTCAGCAACAGAACCTTCCGAGTGAGCGTGCAAGAGTAAAGTGAAAGAGGCCTGCGCTGTAGTTGGCTGCTGCGACGTCTGAACCTCAGTAAATGGACAGAACCCTTTTTTCCCCTTCCCTTAGACAATGGTACAGGAATTAAGTGAACATGAGATTTTTGTCAACAGTTTAAGCAAAGCATTAAAGGCGCAAGGAGTAAAGGTTGAAGCAAAACAATTATGTGAATATTTTAAGTTTATACATAAAGTGTGCCCTTGGTTCCCCTTGGAGGGAACGATCGACTCTAAAAGATGGCGACGGGTAGGAGATCCTCTCCAAGATTACTATAGGGTCTTCGGACCGGAAAAGGTTCCTGTAACTGCCTTTTCCTACTGGAATCTTATTAATGAGATTCTCCAGCAAATGCACTGGGATCCCCTGATAAAGCAGATTGTTTACACGCCTGTTTCCTCCCAGGTGGATTCTGACTCTCTCTCTTCCTCTGAGGAGGAGCACTCGGAGGAGTCGACTACTCTGGCTCCTCCTGACAAAGAGGCTGTGACTTCCCAGCCGCTCACGGCCCCCGAGGTTCCCAGTGTGTACCCTGATGTGTCTGCCCTTCAGAATCTGACATTTAATAATGGCAACTCTGAGGAGGAAGCTGTAGATTGGAAAACCCTGAGCGATGAGGCCATAAACACCGCCCACTATCGCCAGATTCCACCCTTTCAGGAAAAGGGGGCGTCTTGTAATATGATTAAGGGGTTAAAAAATAAAGTTAGAGACCTCCAGAAACAGATTCAATTGGAGAAATAGTGTTTTGACTTTGCCCAAGAGCTTCCAGTAACTTGCAGTAAGAGGGCTGACCACGAGGCATCCACCATTTTACTTCCCCCTTCTTCTTGGCCAAATCCTAAGAACAAAATGGCCGACTAGGCATTTCCTGTAACTGAAACACAAAGGGCGGGAAATGAAGGGGAACAGTCTCAGACTATCAGAACACACACACCTTTTGACTTAAAATCTAAAAGAATTAAAGACCACTGTCACACAGTATGGCACGATGGCCTCTTATACACTCACTGTACTGGATTCCATGACCCAAGGATGGCTCACCCCTGAAGATTGGCACACATTAGCCAAGGCCTCTTTATCTGGTGATTATTTGCCCTGGAAGTCGGAATACCTTAAGAATTGTGATTCCATAGCAAAGAGAAATGCAGAGGCCAGAAACAGCTGGACTTATGACATGCTGGCTGGCTCAGGGGATTTTTCTACCACTGAGGCCCAATCCCAATATGATGCAGGACTGTTTGCTCAGGTTCAGTTAGCCGCAGCTGGAGCATGGAAGAGATTACCCTCCCGTGGAGAAGCTACTGCTTCATTGACCAATATTAAACAAGGTCCAGAGGAGCCCTTTTCATGTTTCACACATTGGCTGCTTCAGGCAGCTGAAAGATTGTTTGGTAATGTGGAATCCAATTCTGACTTAATTAAACAACTGGCCTTTGAGAACGTGAATATCGCATGCCAGGCCACAACACGCCCCCACAAAAAGGGGTCTGACCTCACGGGCTATATCCGCCTTTGTGCAGAAATAAGAGCCAGCCTATCAACAGGGTCTTGCCATGGCTGTGGTGCAGCAGGGATATACTGTCAGACAATTTCTCTCTCAGAGGGTGAAGAACAAAGTTAAGTGTTTTAATTGTGGAAAAATTGGGCACATGGCTAAACATTGTAGGGGAAAGGAGCAGCAGTGAGAGGGACATAAACAACCGGGGCCCATGTTGCAAGCAGGGTAACCATTGGGCAAGTGAATGCAAGTCAAAAAGGGATAAAGATGGCAATATTCTTCCCCCGAACCAGGGAAAGGGGAAGAGGGGCCAGCCCCAGGCCCCTGTATCCAGACAAAATCATGGGGCAATCAGCTTTGTTCCCACCAACAATCCATTTCAGACCTCATCAGAGGCACTCCCGGGAGTGCAGGGTTGGACCTCAGTGCCACCACCCAAACAGTATTGACCCCTGAGGATGGAATTCAGGCCCTCCCATGGATGTTTTTGGCCCATTGCCTAAAAATACCTTTGGCCTCTTGACTGGATGCAGTACTGTGGCACTTCAGGGCCTTCAAGTCATGCCGGGAGTGAGTGATTATTTGGGTGAGATTAAGATCATGGTTTCGTCTTTGTCAGGTGTCACTAGTGTCTCTGCGGGCCAAAGTATCACCCAGTTGCTTCTCCTGCCACTAGCTACTAATATAAACCTGTTATGGCTCAGTCAAGGGGAAGTCAGGGTTTTGGGTCCTCAAATATCTTTTGGGTTCAGGCGATTTCACCGCAAAAACCCCTAATGACCTTCTACCTGGATGGCAAGCAATTCTCTGGCCTAATAGATACGGGTACTGATGTCACTATCATTAGGGCGAAGGACTGGCCAGGGGCGTCCTGCATGACACACTGACTCACCTCCAGGGGATAGGCCAAAGCTCAAATCCCAAAAGAAGTGCAGAAGTCCTAACATGGAAAGATCAAGAAGGCAACCAGGACACCATACAGCCCTATGTTATAGCTAGACTGCCAGTTAACCTTTGGGACAGAGATCTCCTCTCTCAGGTAGGAATGATCATAGGTAGTCCTAACTCTATTATCACTGCACAAATGCTGAACTAGGGATATTTGCCAGGCCAGGGATTAGGAAAAACCAATTCGGGAATCACAGTAACAATACAAGTCACACAAAAAAATAACAAGGTGGGCCTGGGTTCTTTTTAGCAGGGGCTGTTGACCTTCCTGCGGCTCATGCAGATAAATTCACCTGGCTTTCAGATGATCCTGTGTGGGTCGATCAATGGCCCCTTACAACTGAAAAACAGATGGCCGCTCAGCAGCTGGTGCAGGAACAGCTCGACACTGGTCATGTTGTTTCCAGTAATTCCCCTTGGAATACACCTATCTTTGTGATTAGAAAAAGGTCAGGCAGATGGCGACTTTTGCAGGACCTTAGGGCAGTAAACAAAACTATGGTAGTGATGGGGGCCCTGCAACCAGGCCTCCCTTCACCTTTGGCCATACCTCTTAATTACTTTAAAGTGGTTATTGACCTAAAAGATTGCTTTTCAACATTCCTCTCCATCCAGGGGATCAGAAACATTTTGCCTTTAGCTTACCCATTGCCAATTTCAAGGCTCCCATGCAGAGATTCCAATGGCATGTTTTACTTCAGGGAATGGCAAATAGTCCCACTTTGTGCCAGTCCTTTGTGGCCTCGATCATATATGATGTGGGAGACCATTGGCCAGAGATGTATATTGTCCATTACATAGATGACATACTGATAGCTGGGAAGAATTGAACTGCTACCCACAATGTTATCAAGGGCTACAACAAACTAAGCAATAGAGGGCTACAAATTGCCCCCGACAAGGTTCAACTCGCAGACCCCTACACTTATCTAGGCTTTCAGATGAAGGGGTCCCAGATCTTTTCGCAAAGACTACAGCTAAGGTTAGATAAATTGACTAGTTTAAATGATTTTCAAAGACTTTTAGGAAATATTAACTGGCTCATGCCCTATTTAAAACTTCCCAAAGTTAAAACCCTTATATAACATCCTACAAGGTGATGCCGACCCAACATATCTCACCCCCCCCCCCCAAACTTTCCCCGGAGGGCAGGCAGGTTTTAAGCCTGGTTGAAAACACCACCTGTTTTTGGCACTCCGAGACTCAAAAACAATTTGCCACAGTCTTATGGAGGGATCCTTAGACTAATTTGTGGCATGGCCCAGATCCGGTCCTTATTTGCGGTCATGGATCAGTATGCATATATTCTAAGTAAATGAAATCTGCCAGATGGCTGCCAGAAAGACTAGTTAAACTGACCAGGTCCCCAAAATAGATGATGATTCTATAAATGATTCCAGGGACGTCAGCTTGCCCTGAGAATACCCTTCTGTGTTTGTTTTCATTAGAGTCCAACCTACAACACTGTCTAATTTCACGTGTGTCCAGGGTCTGGGCCATAAGAACAAGTCCCTTGACCTTGGCTTCATTACCTCTGGCACTTGTAATAACCTTCTTAATATATCCCCCTCCCCCGCCAGGTATTTGTATGTGGAGGTAACTTAGTATACACCTTCCTCCCTATAAAAATTGGTCTCTACGCTATGGCTACCCTATTTGCAAAATAG